>BTHU01000001.1:30794970-31054970 GCA_036184795.1 Tokudaia tokunoshimensis | reverse complement strand
GGACAATGCTTCTGTTGGAGGTGAGATTGAGTCGGAAGTCCAGGAGACAGGTCACTAGGTCCATGGATGGACAGGAGAGGACACAGCGATCCGAGAGGAGGTCCTTAGGGCCTGTGAAGAAGTCCTGAAAATGTCCCTATGTAATGTGGTGGGGATCACGTCCTAAGGACAAACTCACAAACTCAACTCCCACTGGAACACAGTGTAAGGGAAGAACACAGCACTGCTGTCTAAGTCCTCTAAGTGAAGCTTTTTCTAGTTTGTTTTCCTATACTGGGGATTGAACCTAGGGCTTGTGCATGCTTTGCCAGCATTCCACCAGTGAGCAACTGTTTCCAACCCTGAGCCACGCTCTTCAAACTAGCATTTAACTGTGAACCAAAAGCATTAAGAACCATAACCAATACCAACTCCTATGAGGTGAGGATGGGGCTCACCCTGACAACTGGAAAGCTTGGATGGCTCTTTGTCTAATCCTCTCCCAGGTAGGGACTCTGACTGTTTTTTCCCAGGGCAGAAGACAATCCTTAAATCACAGAATGAAAAGTTTGCATAGTTCTACTTCCTTGGGTGATAATCACAGCCCCACTTACCTGCAGCTGGCATGATGGGATAAACTGTGAAGCGCCAGCCCCACCCATTCACAGACCCATCACTGATGAACTTCCACTTCAGCTCATCTCCAGGGATGCGAAGCTCACTAGACCAGTCAGACCACTCTCGACCTAGCAGAGTAAAGTACACACTAGAATTAAGATGACCCCACCATCTCACCAACAAGACTTCCTAGATGCAAAACACAGCTGTTCACACCACTTCAGAAGGTCAGCAGGGTCCTCCAGCCGGAGACCTCTCAAGCTTACATTCACAGTGGGTTGAAGATATTCTACCTCTCCGCAGATTTCTATTCAACCTCTGATCGAGTACTGGAGGACCTGAAGGCACATGCATACACACTTCCCCAAAAGAAGCTACTACCAAATGGGGAAATGACTCTGTACACAACTGGGATGCACTGTGATAACTGCAGAGAGCAGGTCCACACCAAGGTAGGTTCTCGAAATGCTGAGTATGGCAGGTAGTTAGGCAATGGCAGAATTCCCACAAGGGGCATTTATAAACAATTCAGCATGGCCAAGACAGGCTATACTCAAGGAAGGAATGGAGCAACCTGGTCAGACCCAAGGATCTGTGGAGCTGTACAAAGGTCTCTTAAAAGAGGAGAGACTGAGCAACCTAATGATAGAGAAGCACAATGCAACAGCATACACATAGCTTGCTGGACTTCCATCTCAAGGCAGTGAAACCAGAACAAATAATAAAACTCCTAGAACCCTTTTGACAGACATTTATCAAAATGCCAGATAAGCCATGTCCATCATCACTGTACCACATTAGAGCAAGGACTTATTTGACACCATGCAACATAGTCATGCTGCTTACTACATACACTATGAGTGGTAAGACAAAGACCACATGCAGCCCATAAAACTGCAACCATTTACACACTTAGTCTTTCACAGGGAAAATTCTTCAGCCTTTATAAAAGAAGATGTAGCTTAGATGTAGAGTGTTTGCCTAGCATGCACAAAAACCCTGGGTTCAATACTCAGCTCAGGGAGGTGTGTATGTGTGTGTTTGGGGTGGAGTGGGGGGTTTGAGTAAAATACACACACATATACACATTCATGCATGCACATGCACTCACATACTCCATCCCCCCCCCACTAAAAAGATCTGAAAAGACACACAGACACACAGACACACAGACACACACACACACACACACACACACACACACACACACACACACACACACATATCCATGCATTAACAATTCTACAATGTTCAAAGTTTTAAACAAGTTTATTAGACCACTCTTCCTGACCTTCTAGAACTCAGTAGAGTAGACAAGGCCACACACTGTGTCTCCCATTCACTGTACATTCTGTCCACCCTCAGACACAGCACTCCATGAGCTAAACCTTTACTATCAGTTAGACCAGAATTCCTTTATGCTCTATAGTTTGCCAACAATGCTATGTAGGTCCCAGTACTCTCACACACCTATGGTTCTCCAACTGCTGGGACATCTCTCATGCCAAACACTCAATGACCCTCTATGATAGTGGTATGAAGCACACATCACACAGATCATATCTTATTCAAAATACTGGAAAGAGGAAAACAAAACCTACTGTTTTACAACTCGTTACCTTGCTATACCTTCCTTAAAGTTCCCATGGAATGAAGCACCAGTATCCTGTCTTATGCTAACAACTTTTATGGAGCACAAGTGAGGAGGACTGTCCCTACTTGCCCTCCCTTCTTCACCTGACCGCACCGACACAATCCTGTTGACACCATCCATGACAGTGAGAGGATCGTGGCGCCTCTCTGTGGAGCACTGCCGGTCAAACTCCACCCTGAGTCCTTCTGCACCTGGAGTATAAGCAAGCAGAAAACACAGTGGAAACTCCAGAGAGCAAGTGAAAGTCACAGTTCAGCAAAGCAGGAAGAGTGAGACCAGAACTGCATGTAGGAGCTGGTGAAGAACCAGCACCAAAATCACAGCCTGAGGTTGGCTACCTTCCCCAGCACTAGCCCCCAACCGAAGGCTCTACCCATGGACTAAAAGGCCAAAGAACCACCCCACGTGGCTGAGCTGTTCTGTTCTCTCACTTCCATAACAACCTCCATGCTGCAATTCTATCACCTGACCAACCATATTATGATGCCTTGAAGACAGTGCTAAGGGTGATCTTGAATGACCCCCTAAGTCTGTGTCATGGTTTGAATATACGTGGCCCGGGTGTAGTGCTATTTGGAGGTGTGTCTTTGTTGGAATAGGTGTGGCCTTACTGGAGTAGGTTTATCACTATGGTGCTGTGGTGTTAAGACCCTCATCATAACTGCCTGGAAGCTAGTCTTCTCCTAGCAGTCTTCAGATGAAGATGTAGAACTCTCAGCTCTGCCTGCACCATGCCTGCCTGGATGCTACCATGTACCTACCTTGATGATAATGGACTGAACCTCTGAACCTGTAAGCCAGTCCCAATTAAATGTTGTCCTTATAAGAGTTGCCCTGGTTATGGTATCTCTTCACAGCAGTAAAACCCTAAGACAGTCTGTAAGTTACAAAGTTGGTCCCCCATTTGGCACTATGAGAGGTGGGCAGGGCCTTATGGGAGGCCCTTAAGTTATTAGGAGTGTGCCCATGGAAAGGACTGTGAGACTGTGGCTCCTTCCTGTCTCTTTGCTTCTTGGCTGTGAGGTGAGTGATTTGTGTCCACCCCCACTTATTCCCACAACATGCTGCTTTGTGCTGCAACCTCTACAACTGCAAGGCAGAATAACCCCTACGTTTTATAAGCTGACTACCTCAAGTATTTTGTTATAACAATGGAAAGGTGACTAACACAATCATGTTGTGTGAACTTTTGATTTGTAGACAAATCTGATGTAAATTGTGAGTTGACATTTAAAGTAGGGACAGACTTGTGGGACTGCACCCTTTAGGTATTTTGGTTGTGACAGAACTTAGCTGAACTGCTGGATACCCAGCTGGTGTTTACTGAAAATTACTTAGTGTAAAATCTCACATATTTGATATCCAAAGTCTTGTAAGAACAATCAGGAGAGACCCTTGAAAAGGAATGGGAGCAAAGGGGAAGAGAATGTGACTGACCTTGTGCAGGACTTTATAGATTACATTGACAGTCACAGAAATATATTGTGCAGTTCTTCATGGAGGATTGACAGCTCTGACTAGTGTTTAGAGACAAATTTGAATGTTGTGTGAAGGGATATAAGAAGTGAGTGGAAGGAAAACTAATTATATTGGACTGGCTCAGAAGGCCTGGAGTTATTAAGAAATTAGTAAATTTGAAACATATATTTGGTCAGTAGATGGGTATGAAGTGAGAAACAGAAGAGGAAGATAATCACATGATTTTTATTTAAGATCTAGGTAGAACTACTTCTTGTTCAATTTTTATTGCATGTATGTGAGCAGTATTTGTCTGTATGTATGGTTACGTGTCTGTATGTGTGGCTACTTGTCTGTATAGAGGACAAAGCCGGTGCTGTTCTTTGGGCACCATCTACCATGGTTTTTGATGGGGTCTGTCCCTGGCCTATATCAATTCAGCTATGCTGATTAGCCAATGAGTCCTAAGATCTATCTGCCTGTATGTCTCCATTGGCTGGAGGTCAATGTGCCCGCTTCTTTTATATGGGCTGGGGACTGAACTTAGGCCATCATGATGACACAGCAAGCACTTTTCCAGTTGCTACTTTAATTTTTAAATGGTCTTTTTAGGTGTTTTGTTTGTTTGTTCTGCTGGTTTTGGTTGGGTTTTGTGGTTGTTGTTTCCTTTTTTTTGAGACAGGGTCTCACTATGTAGCTTTAGATGTCCTGAAATTCCCTATATAGATCAGGATAGCCTCAAATTCACAGAAATCTACCTGTCTCTACCTCCTGAATGCTGGAATTAAAAGCATGCTCTACTATATCCCAGCTGGTTTTTGTGGTTTTGAGACAAAGTCTCACTTTGTAGTCCCGCCTGGCCTGGAACTCACAAGATTCATAGGCCTGCTTCTGCCTCCTCAGTCCTGGGATTAAAGGCTTGTGCTACTGTGAACAGCACTGTTTTTAAAATTTGTCATGAAAGATTAAACAACAGATTAAAATTAAAATTAGACAAAAAAATACTTTTGCAAGCCCTACCTCATTCTGAAAGTTCAATACTATGGTCTACAAATTTAAAATGAACAAAATAAAGTATTAAAAATTACTGTTAGAAAAAAAAACCAAAGATAATGAACACTGGCCAGAAAGGTTCCACATACCACCATGACTGTCACCATCATCTCAAAACAATAGACAAAAAGAGACACAAGACAGAAAGGAGCAACAGATAAAAATTAAAAAACCAAAATATGTAAGTGCTAAAATTCAAAGTAACTTACAATTTCTAAAAAAGTCCAAAATGAAGACTTAAACCAGAAAAAGAAGATTCAGAATATACAACACAGTGCCAAGGAAGGAAATAACCAGCACTGAATCTAAGATATCCAACATAAGAGACAGCACAATGCCCTGAAAAGAGAACTAAGTTAGGGGGAGAGCATCACAAACTGATTCAAGAAAATGCTCTGAAAGAACACTGAGAGCTAAAAGTATACCCTATATCTGCAAATATTACCTAGAGTGACTAAAGTCAACATATACTCTAATATAATTTTTTACTACAGAAAGTACAATAACTTAAAAGAGGAAACATTAGCCTGCTCACACTTCCACAGATGAGTAAGTGATCCAAGAGCTTAACAACAGAAAAGTAACCTTTCAAGTTCAAATGGCACAACCTCTAGTGGACAAGTCTGACCTGTGAGCTACAGAGGAATGTACTGTATGCTCAGACAAAAGGCTGAGGAAGGAACATTTGATGCAGTAAAACTAAGGCTACAAACTAAAAGAAGCCGTTATATGTACTGCAGTGGGGGGGGGGGAAGAGTTCAGACAAAGACTAGCAAGATTCTGTCACATTTTGTTTCTAGTAACTGATTTTGCCAGTAACAGACATCCCAACTCTGCCCTGATCAGGATCTGACATGAAAAAAAGAGATGCAGATCTGATAGAACAAGGGTAGTAGACACGCTGTGCATTTTACAGGTGCAGTCCATACCAAAGTCAGACATTGTATTCATCTACCAATCAAGCTCATTTCTGTCACTGAAGATGTTTAGAAACAGTGGCAACACAATGGCAATAAGTCTCTTAGCACCATGTTGTGATCTTGAAACCATGGCAATCCTAGGCGGAAGACAGAACACATAAGACAACCCTAGAATTCTTTGCCATTGCAGACTGCATGGGAGCTACCAACAAACCACCAGAACTATTTTGCAAGCCATGTTGTCATCAAGTTCTTTTTTTTTTTTTTTTTTTTTTTTTTGGTTTTTCGAGACAGGGTTTCTCTGTGTAGCCCTGGCTGTCCTGGAACTCACTTTGCTGGCCTCGAACTCAGAAATCCTCCTGCCTCTGCCTCCCAAGTGCTGGGATTAAAGGCGTGCGCCACCACCGCCCGGCTTTGTCATCAAGTTCTTAATGACATAAACACACAAATACTACACGGGCACTTTGGAAATGTAACAGGGGAAGGAAGAATTCATTCTCCTAAAACACAGTAAACATAAGGAAAGAATCAAGCCTGCATCCTGCCTTTCTCTTATAGACAGTATCCCTAGGTAGTCAACTTAAAAGGTGAGAGAAAATATCTTTCTCAAGTATTCCAGCTGATAAGTAAGAAAAAAATTCAATTAGAACAACACTACTTGTCACCCCCCACCCCGATGAATCAACAGTCTTGGTGCTGAGCAGCAACAATAGCTGACATTTTAAGGAGCAAGGTGCAGACAGTAGGTGCTTTACTGAGGTGGCAGAAATCAAAACAGTTTGTCAAGTGGATGAAACAAGGGCACTCTGAATCGGAAGAACCAGGCTGAGGAACATGCTGAATTGTGGGCATGTAAAAAAGTAGATTTGGTTCAAGGAGGACTGCCTCAACAGATAAACCATGTAGCAGGGGAAAGGAACAGTGAAGAGGGAAGGGAAGAAGAAACTAAAAATGTACAACTGAGGAACAGAGGCTGCCAAAACTGCACATCAGAGGCGCTCAACATAAGGGTGACTTGACTTTACAGGATGTGGGGGTTGCTTCCAAAAGGTTGGTCAGCTGACTTTAGACCTAGGTCTTAGTGAAGGCTCATTCATCTAATAGTTGAGTCATTAAATTTTTATTTGGCTTATGTTCCAGTTAGGGCCAGCTATCAACTTAACAAAGCCTAAAGTCACCAAAGGGAATTCCAATCGAGGAGCTATGGGTCAGATTGTCCTTATTGATGATTGATGTGAGATGCCCAGCCCACTGCGGACAGCACCATCCAAGATGTAGATATATAAGAACAGTATTAGTATAGAAGTCTGACATTTTACAACTGTAGTCAAGTATCATCATATACACAAATCAGTGATTGTGTGTATCTATTCATTCAGCTTATCTCTGCATCGAAAATGTCTAGAAACAACTCAGCAGCCAGGTCTGGGATAGATAAGAAAGTGGAGCACAAGCAAGTCAGCAAGCAGTGAGCAGCATCCTCTATGGTTCCTTCGTTAGTCCTCCATTGAATTTCCACCCCAACCTCCCTCAATATGGATTGTGACCTGGAGGTAAAGTCAAGTAAACCCTTTCCTCTCAAGCTGCTTTTGGTGTTGGTGTTTATCACAGCAACAGAAAGCAAACTAAGAGTGTAGCTTCTGTGTTGCATTTAGTTTATTTTGATTTTGGAAGAGGATCTAAAATAATCCTATAACCTTCTTTTTCAGAACAGGGAAATGATTGCTGCCCTGGAAGTGGCTACAAAAGAAGCCCTTCTACAGACAGTGGACCTTGCAGCCCTTCTCCAGACTGGTCCACATACCTGGTATCTTCACTGTACCACTGGTGGAAGTGTCATCTGTATAGGGATGGCTACTCTCTACCACCACAGGCTGGGAGGAAAGACGGCCACTCTGTGAGTCTGTGGCCACATCTTCTAACTCAGTGACACAGAGCTCCAACAACATGTCTGCCACCTAGAAAGGAACAGAGACATGAGTGAGTGCCACAACCAGGTCATCCAAGCCCTACCCATGCTCTCCAGCTCTGTGCTTTTCTACAGGGAAAGGGTGGCAGGGTGAAGGACTTGAAGGAAAAACAGAACAAACAAACAAAGCCCCATCAAGTTAAGGGGCTGGGGAAATGACTTTAGATCACCAGAGCCCATATAAAAAGCCAGGTATGGCAATGCACACCTGCATTCCCGGTACCTAGGAGGCAAAGACAGGTGGGTGGTTCCTATCTTTCAACCTATCATTGAGCTCCAGGTTCAGTAAGAGGTGGTGTCTCAAAAAACAAAATGGAAGACTAATCAAGGAAGACACCTGACATTGACTTCTGGCCTCAACACAAGCAAGTGTGTATTTGTGCCCATAAACAGATACACAAATATACACAGAGACTTACATACAGAATCACACACACTCATGCACACACATACACGAGAGAAAGAAAGGAAGAAAGAAATGAAAGAAAGGAAGCTGAGTTAAGAAACAAAGGTTTATTTTCGACCTGGTTTCCTTAAGCATAAAATCAAGGCATAGTAAAGTACTAGAAGAATTAAAACTATCCACAGGAAAGCATTTAGAAGGAACCTCACACAAAACATACTCAGTTAAGGCCAACTCATAAACTGAAACACCTGCGATAATAGCAGTCTCATCTACACCAGGACAAGATTACTTCTTGGTGAGAAGAGTCAGCTTAGGGGACAAAAAGTATCATGAGAAGGAGCAGAAATCTGATGATAATAATAACCAAGATTCTAGAAAGCACTGGGAGTCAAGGTGGGTCAGAGGGCAGGAACCAGGAACAACCAAACCACTCAGGCCCATCTATGGTAGAGGGAGTATCTTAACACAGGCTCCAACACGGTTCAGCCAGATAGATGGCTCGGTTTACAAAAGTACTTGTCATGTAAGCCTGACAAACTGAGTTTGATATCTGGAGTGCATGCAAAAATAGAAAACAAGAAATTACTCTACAAACTGCTCTATGACTTCCACACATATATATGTCATACTATCTTTCACACACTAATATAGAATTAAAAAATTAAAAAGACATGAACACCAGCAATATTGTCAGTCCCCAAATTTAACATAAGAAAAATCCTACATTCTGATTTCCAGGATTATTCTCTATTTCCCTCATGTTTAGATTACAATTTAGTTTAATAAAGTTACATTAGTGACAAAGTGATATCACTGCTACAAAGGCACAGTTATATAAATTAATTTACAAGCTATAAATATTAGATTAGGACAGGATATCAAGTATCCACCTCACCTCTGCAGGGACAATTTAAAGATGATTGCAACTGTAAGGTGTGGTGTGCATGCCTTTAATTCCAGCACTCAGGAGGCAGAAGCAGATAAGATCTTTGTGAATTTAAGGCCAGCCTGGTATATACAACAATCTCTAGGCCAACCAGAGCTGCTTTGTGAGGCCCTGTCTTAAAAACAAAACAAGCAAATAAAGATGATTGCACCCTTATTTCTGTCTTTCCTGGAACCTGACTGATTCACCAAACTGTCAACACTAATGTCTATATGCAGATTCCATATGTGACCTTTGGATTTCGGAGCCTTCTTCTGCCTAGCAGACCATTATCCCTATCAAGGAAAGACCAGAAAACTTCTTGGGACTGGGAAAGCTTCTTGCTTCTGACCCCTGAATGCTGGAATTGCACATAGGCTTTACCATGTATGAACCACAAATTTAAGTAAAATACAGTTAAATAAAATAACTGTTAAGGTACAATGTCTATATCTGGTGGCCTCAGTTCTAGATGGCCCAAAAAAAGGACTTCCTCACAGTGATAGAAAGTCCCACTGGATTCAGCGCTAAAAAATACTAAAATATGTAATATTAAAATACCATGACATTAGAGCACAAGAAGTCATTTCTGGACTAGTGAGATGGCTCATCAGGTAAAGATGCTTGCTGTCACGCCTGACCAACTGAGTTAAATTCCTAGGACCCATATAATAGAAGTAGAGAATTAATTTCTGCAGACTGCCGTCTAATCTCCGTATGTGTACCATGACACACACATAATAAATAATATACATTTTCATATACATTATAATAAAAAATGTTTAAAGAAGTCATTTCAAATAAAACAAGACTCTATAAACAAACCCAAATGCATATAAGAATTTAGAATAGAATAAATATTTTCAAGTCACTGGATGAATTAATTCACAAATATTGTTGGGGCTTTGCCACATATTAAAAAAATTAAGTTGAACCACTACTATTTTATTCTTTATATTAGGATAAATGCAGATGGCTGAAAGTATAAGCATAATAAATAAAATCATAAAGATGCTCAAGAGAAAAGTCAGGAAATTTTCTTTAAAACAATGTCATGTAGTATTATTATTATTATTATTATTATTATTATTATTACCACTATGTATTTTTAGCATATTGTTCAGAAGTTAGACATGAAAAATATTGGCAGATTTGTCTACTTAAAATTGAGAATTCTTGGATGGCAAAACAATGCTAGCTAACTAACTAAAAACAAACTAGAGGCAAAAGTATACAGAAGGACTTATTTAGTAAAAATAAGATACACAGGGCTAGCAAAGCAGGTTCTTGTCACCAAGCCTGATCAGTTCAATCCCTGGAACTAAATGGTAGACGGAGAAAGAAAACAACTCCAACAAAGTGTCCAGACAGACAGACAGACACACACACCCCAAACGAGCTAAAAACATAGTAAAAATAAAATAATGGCTTTATTTTTAAAGAACAAGACCTAGTGAGATGTCTCTGTGATTAAGAGTACTTACTACTCTTGCAGAAAACCTAAGTTTAGTTCCTAACACTTACATGGTGGCTTAGAGCCATTTGTAACTCCAATTCAAGGGGATCCAAAACTCTCTTCTGACCTCCTCGTATGAACATGCTATGTGTATATTCGCTCAGGCAAACACTTATAAGAAACAAATCTTTTTAAAAGAAATAAATAAATGAATCAGTCCTAGATGGATTAAAAAAAAACACTGGGAGAACTGGGATACACTTTGATTTAAGGAACAGCTTCTAAACCTCTGTCCGTGGAGCAGTCTAGGATGAGACCATGTGTGAAGAACAGTGGTTCTTGCAGAGAAAGCTGGCCCCACATAGTGTGCCTTCCCCATCACTCACCTGTGGGTAGGCAGTGCCCATGCCAGACAGCACAGCAGAAAGCACTTCCCTGCCCCTGTCTCCAGCCCTGCTGCACACTGACAGCTTGAGCAGGTCCACCACCACCCGGGTGTCATCAGGGATCAGCAGACTGGTGAACTCATCCAAAGATTGGGGCTCTGGGCCTGATGTTTTATTTTGACTTTCAACATCCTAAATGAATTGACAATCAACAGTTAAAACAGAGAATGAAGTATGGAGAGATAAAAGTCATCAGTTTATCCTGGAGCTCAAAGAACACATTAGGAATGGGGAAAGAACATTAAAAAACAGAGTAAGACATGATTGATCCCAATATCTCCACTAAGCTTTATCAGATTTTCAAGAGCAAGTAACTATTTTACAAAGCACTGATAGCATCCACCAAGGAATAATGCCTTGAAATATAAAGAAATGCCAGTCTGCTATTATGACCAGGTAGGCAGCAAACCATATTAGTTAGAAGGATGCCATGCCATGCGACCTACCCCTACTCATCAGATTTTATATTACAACTTTCACCTAGATCTCTAACACATCATTCACACCATCAGCCTTCCTCAGGTTCCTTAAAAAAATAATTTTTTAACATTTTTAGGTAGCACTAAAAAAATTTGTTTTTATTTCTTTACTACTAGGAAGTAGAAGACCTGAGTGAAAGCGTGTTGTTGACATGAGCACAGTCATTTCAAGCCTCAGACCCACTGGAAAATGGCAAAATATCACCCCCAGGAAAGTGAGGCTCAGAGGGGTTCCCTTCTGGCCCAAAACTGTTATGTGTGCAGAAAATGTCCACCAAAAGCTTGTTTTCTCTGGGATGTCTAAGGCCTGCAGACTGCTCCCCTACAGAGTCTGCTCCTGCTGAGGTTGGCTAAGCCTACATTGCCCCCCTGATCCAGCTGTATGCAATAACTCCACTGTAGAGAGTCATACTGAAGTGCCTTGTCTCCCGGCAGCTATCATTCAGCTGCCTGCATTTTTCCCCTACTCCGTGTTCTGAGCGGAGGATCTCCAGACCCCAGTGAGCTACAATTCCCCCACCTGGTGGAGCTGGCAGAGCTCCAGGAGCAAGTCTTTTGCCACACCTCAGCCTCCCACAGAGCAACAGACCCTATGGGATCAACATCCTAAGGAACATCTGCAACCCTGGGAGGGAGGGTCATGCCCACAAAGCATATATTGCTGCTCTTTATCCCCAAGTAAAGAGAGATTTTTGTACAGCCATGCATTAATATCTCTGTGTGTTTCTTTCTCTCGTCCCCCTTTCACTTTCCCAGCTCTCCATTCACGGAAAACCCGCTCATGTGCAACTCCCGGGAGGTTTCACCCCACCTCTGTGTTCAGCTGTGTGCAGTAACCCCTCCTCCTTGTTCAATTCTATAAAATAAATACACTGAGCTTCCAGGATGCTGTGGCTTCTCCATAGAGAAGGCAGTTCACTCAGCCCCAGCTTTCTGTGTTTCTGTGTTTGTCTTTTCTTTATTCCCTTGCTGCCCCAGTCTGGTCCACACCTGGAGCTGTGCAAGGATGCAGCATTTTACTTTCCATTCTCATTGCATCAGCTAAAACATAGCCTATCTACTCACATTTTCTCCTTTTGAGAAGAAAGCTTCTGCTTATTTGCTGGGAGTTGCTTCTTCATTACTGAGTACTCCTATATGGCCAAGGCCCTAGCCTGTGAAGGTGCCCATCTGGGTCAGCTGTCCCCACCTTATTTTCAGCATATTAAGAGTCTCTATAGGTCAGATGTGGGCAATACTCATAAAAAAGGAGAAAGGGACCCCAGCCATCAAAGCTGAGGTAGGCCACTACTGTACTCAGTATTGTGAGACAAAGGCAGAAATTAGCTCTGTGTCTTCCCTAGGCAGAATAAGACTCAATAAAGATTAGAAGTCTAACAATATATGATGAGGATCTTTAAAAGAAAAGAAAATATATCTGGATTACCAAAAAATAAAGTATTGGCTACATACTCTTAAATATAAATTATATACCAACACTAGCAGGAAAATTACCTTCATGTTAAGAATTTGAGGATATAATCTGGAAATGGCCTGTGTCTCATGGATAAATTTGTAGTAAGGGAATCATAGCATCCTCCTCTACCTAAAAGCAAAAACTATGCTTTTAGGCTGTACATCACCTTTATAGATGCAGCATGTTTATAGAACATGCTTCCTGTCAATAGTAATTATGGAATAAATCAAGGAATTCTATCATAAATAAAAACAATGTCTATCTGTCCCTAAGTGGGATAGCTAGCATAAGAGAGAATGTGAGTAAAGTAAGGTGACCTGCTATAGTACGCATATTTAGCTGGGTGATGGGATGCCTGTGATCAAGTGAGGAAGTCCAGCTAGCTTTGAAGTTGGGGCGGCCATAAGTCATGCAGAGGAAAGATGTGGTCCCCCAAGTAAGACAGACTGGCTTTGAGTACCAGAGCCTGTGCACAAGAAAGGATACCTGGAAGTATGTAGGTGGCATCCAGCATAGAAAGCTGGCTACTTATGGGGACTGGACTGAAGTAGATGACACACCCTGTTTTTTCATGCGTGGAACTTCAACCGCCCCTTTTAAAACACACACACACACATTTATTTCTTAATTCTAACACAATAACAGTGATGAAAAAGAAATACTCAAAGACTTATGAGAGAAAACTTAGCTCTAAACAATGACAGAAATAAATAGCTCACTTAAATAGAATAGAAACCCACAAATGTGTAACAATACAAGAAAGGCAGACAGATATAAACTGACAAACAAGACATCCTAGTAAAACAGCAGGTTAGAAACCCTATCTGTGTGAATGGATTTCAAACAAACAAACCTCCTGTAAGAGACAGAGCTAACAGAAACAAGCATGGTAGGATTTCTCTGAGAACAAAGCAGCCAAGCCACCAATGCTCAGCTGCACCAGTCTATTCACAGGAGGTCAGGCGGCTACAGATGCCAGGAAAGTGGTTTTATCAGCGGCACTGCAAAAGCCAAGAGACTGTCCAAGTGGAATATGTGCCTGTATATAGAGAGAGGACAATTACAGGAATTTTTGTTTGTTTGTTTGTTGAGACATGGTCTCTCTATGTAGTCCTGGCTATTCTGGAACTCACTCTGTAGACCAGGTTGGCCTTGAACTTACAGAGATTCATTTCTCTCTACCTCCCAAATTCTGGAATTAAAGGTATGCACCATCATGACCTAGCTAGAAATTTATTTTAAATCTTGATTTTTAAAATCCATTCACACAGATATAGCTTCTAATCTACCATTCTACTGGGATGTCTTGTTTCTCTGTCTGTCTATATCTCCCTCTGTTATTTTGATATAAAGAAGCAAAAGTATGTGGTGCAGATATCCTGATATGTGCAATAAAGATCATCATAGGATGGTGGGCTTTGCACACAATCTCAAAGCCTCAGTCACAAAATGCCCAGTATGTGGGAAGAAACAATATCACAAAACACCCAAGATAAGGGTATAATTTACAGATAGGAGGCCTGAGACTAGGGACGGGCAGAAAGCAGAGTCCAGTCACAGAACACTCTCAACTGGGAGGACACTCACGTACTTACCTGTTTTATCATGGATTAGCAACCTCACCGACACCCTGCACTGACGGAAGACACATCCACACATCTGTGAGTGGACACTGACTGAGGTTAGAACCTATTGTTTCATCTTACTGATCTCTAATTTTTACTTTTTATTATTTACATTTTCATTCAGCTGTTGTGATTTTAACTTGTATTATCTCACTGAAAAAGGCTTTTATGGCTCTCCTTTCTCTATACCTTCTCTACAACTTTCTCAAACACTTAAATCTAGCATTTTCCTTCTCACTCTGACTTTCCTCTTTGCCACTTTTCCTTTATCCTCCTTTCCCCACTTAAAGGCTGATATGCTTAATTTAAAAAAAAAAAATCTGTAAATTGTATTTTTTCCAACTGGACTAATGCTACTGTCTCTGAACTTTACAGAGAGATTCTGTGACTAATATAGGACATATAGCATGTTCTAGCTCTAAATATAACTCCTAACTTTTGAGTACACTTAAGGCTGTTTTTCATTTGAAGTCAAAGAAGAATATTTCCTGACCTCTTTGGTTTTAGTCATGGTTTCTGCAATGATGCTGGCAGCACCTGGGTCATCTGTCACTGGGATAAATGGTCGAGAGGAGGCTGAAGGAGCAGACGGTGTCACTGCAGAGGGGGTCACAGCATCCTCAGAGGAGACGATCTGATTGGAGAATACACCAGAGGACATGTTAAAGAGGTTCAGCTATATGGCACACTGAAACCACTTATAGCACTTTGGAATGATCCAGTGCTCATATCACCTAGCAACCCCAGTGAGCCAAAACAGCTCTGTAAGAACAGCAGGACCCACAAATCAGACTACACTGTTTACATCTCTCTAAGGCATCTTTTCCCAAACAATTAACAAATTCTCTGACTTTTTGACTTTTTACATTTCAGAATTCTACTTAATGACTTTTTAGAAGAGTAAATCTATTTTCATTTCAACACTAAGAAATCTCTTTAAATAGAATATATTTTACTAAGTCAAGCTCAAAATCAAATAGTAGACACAAAAATGAGGTGGCAGAAGAAGTAGGGTTTCCTAAACACAGAGAAGCCACCTTTTCCTTCCCCTTTAAGGTTCCCCTTTACCTCTCTCTTTTCTTGCCACAGATTTGGACTCAGTCTGTCCTCAAGATCAGCAGTCAGCATGCCTTCCTCCACATTCATGGGACTGGCCATTGCTGATATATCAGAAGCAGGTGCTGAGGAGGAGAATGAGGGGCATTCCACAGGGGCAAGCATGCCGGCCGGCATCAAGGCTCCAACCACTGCATCTCTGTCAGAACAGAAAAGCCAGGGTTGTGGTGAGCCACCCTTTCATCTGGGCACCATAAGAAGCAGCAGCATAGGTCAAGTGCTCACTAAAGGTATGTCTTCATTTTTATAGAATATATAAAAATGAGTTTTAGAAACTACTGTGTATTATTAGCCAGGTAGCCAACAGATCTAAACTAAAATATATACCCTGATCTTTATAAAAGATATAAGACACACAGTAGCATTTCAGTCCAAAATAGATAATATACATTAAACTATGATTTTATAGGACTATATCAACTAGAAAGGCCCCAGTGAGCTTAGTTTACAAGCATATGCTCCTTATAGCATTAATATAATGTGTTTCTGGGAATGTGCCCTTATTGTTATACTACACAGCACATGATAATACTTAAGCAACAAGCAGAAGAGTATCTAATCTAAAGCCAGAGCACCTGTTGGGTTGCTGTTGGAACTTGAGGAATAGATAGTTGATGCTTAATAACAACCTGATATAATAATCGGGAGATTAACTGTCCCCTCCATGTCTGTTTTAGGTGTTGCTCTTAAGCTACATAAGCATAACTATCAGACCCACATTCAAGACACATTAACTAATAGAGCAACTCACTTAAGTTTTGCTATGGTTTGGACCTTCCTCTGAAAGACCATGTGGTAAAGTCCTACTACCCAGCTATCACTACTGGGAGGTGGTGAGACTTGCAAGAGACAAGGTCTAGTGGGTGTCCCTGGGTGAGTAGAACATGTCACTGAGGGGACTGGAACCTTGATTGCTTCCTTGTCTTTTCAACTTTTGACTATGAAGTGAGCAGGTTTTGCTCTGCCTCAGCATTCCACCATGATATGCTACCAGAGGCCAAAGCAAGAAAACTAACTAAACAAGGCTCTGCTCCAAGACAACAGCAACAAATGAATATGTAAGACAGCAAGAACTACTTTATCAAGTGAATCAAAGAATAATATTTTTAAACATCACCATAAATAATCAACTCATTCTTTCTCTTTCCTTCATACTGATAGAGAATTATTAACAAAATGAAAACATCCTTAAGCTTCATTTTCTGATTCATATTTCAATACTCAGTTGGGTTATATTGTAAAGTGCCAAGATCCTATAAATCACCAGTGAAGTTATGTGACTTGCAACTTGTAGCACTTAAGACACAACCTTCATGTAAACATCTGGCCAATTAAAATATTACAAAGCCATGAAGTTTGCATAATGGCAGGATTTACAAGCCAACACAGCAGCCTACCTGGCATACATGATCTGCAGTGCTGTAAGGATGTGAGATAAGGCCTGCTGCTTGGCCAGGTTTCCCTCCAGTGACAGGAGGATCTTGGCGAGAGAAGGGCGATTAGGCTTGCAGTTATTCGCACCACTTATCTTATTGCTGGAAGAAGAAGAATCGGCATCCGAAGGCACACCTGAAAGAGGGAAACAAAAGATGTTTTTAAGATCACAGATTGTTCTCTGGTTTGAGTATTTGGGTTATTTTGAAAAAAAAAGAAACCCACAACTGCACTTTGATATTTATGAAGTGCTTGCTCACATCATCTAGGCTGAAAACCCTATAATTCAAAATACAGTGGGAGTTCTCAAAAGACTCTGTCCTTGGCAGCCAAAACTTCAGCATAGATACAGGAGGGGTTCAAGAAGTTCCTCCCACCACTGAACTTAGGAAGGAAAGAGTGTTTGCTTATACTTCAAAATCATAGTCCATCACTGATGAAAGTCAAGGTAGGAATGCAGGCTGGAACCTGAAGCAGGAACTGATGCAGACCCCATGGGGGAATATTGCTTAATGGCTTATTCCTCATGGCTTACTCAGCGTGCATTCTTATATACCACCATCCACAGTGAGTTAGATTTATTGGAATGGGTGGAAGCACTGAGTATGTATTTTAGCGCATACTGCCCTGGGTTTGATGCCCAGTACTAGAACCCCAAAGACTGGAAAGACAAATTGAGTACACCACCACCTAGGAAACAAAGACTTGTTCTTTGAGATCTTGGGTAAGAAGCATGTATTGATGTAGAGGGCAGCCTCTGTCCCCGAGACACAAATGAGAATGGTGTAGAGTAGCATGTATGACTAAACTCAGCCTCAATATCTAGTTTCCTGTTTTCAGCTTTACCAATTTCTGTTCTCACCTTCATTAGTTCCCCCTTTGTGCATACTTTAGGTTTATTTTGATTTGTTCAGACGAATGCTATAAAGTCTTTAATTTTTAATGTATACTTTTATGAATTTACCTCTTAGCATTGCTTTAGCCACAGCAACATTGATTTGCTAATAATATCACATGATAACATTGATATGATTGCATTACTAAAATTTTAATGAGTATGACAATGAAAACATTTTATATCAAAACCTGTACAATGTTTATAAATTTTGTGTTACCTAAGTAAGAAGCACCTAGTGGGTCTCTTGCAGTCTGGAAGAGGACAGGCTCATGGACAGATGGTGTAGCTACATCCACTGTTGTCCATGCTACACTATGTGATGACCCACAAGCCACTCGAGTGATCTTCTGGCCTTCCAGTCCTTGCACAAGTGTTGGCTTTCTGTTAACTGTGGTTGTGCCATTGCCTTGTTGGCCGTGGTCATTGTCTCCCCAAGCATACACCTGTTAAAGGGTAAAGAACTTATAATTTTCAAATTCACATAATTTTTAAACACTTGAAAATGCACACAACATATGACATAGTACTTGAAAGAATTTGACTCAAAGATAAAAATCACTTACAATGTATCAAAAGAACATGAGTACATATGTTTCTGAGGAAAAATCAACTACGAAAATGCTTCCCAACTATAAATACTTAGTATTATTCTAATTAATTTATCTTTTTTTGGATGAGGGAGATTCAGGGTACATCCTTGCTTTGACTAAGTGCAATAACTCTGCCACACCATAAACTATAAAGAAAAATAAAAATACCATGCTTATTTTTCAAGTAATTGCTTTTCAGGTTTTAAAGTCATAAAGAATAATTCACTTCTGACTAAACAATAATATGCTAATTTTACTTTCATAACCCAAATTTAAAATATGGCTCAAGGGGCCATATTATTAAACAGTATATTAAATAGTATATTCTTATCAAAGCAACAAAATTAGTAATAGATATCAAATACTGTGTATTTCCAAAATAAAGTGGCTGTAACGGCTCTCATGTAGGTACAGCCTCTATCATGTAAGTATATCCTCCATTGTGTAGGTTCAGCCTCTATCATGCATCAGGTTTTTTCTAAAGTAGAAACTGCTAATAGCTTAGAGGTAGGAGTAACTTTCAATGATAATTTTTATACTCTAGCATGGACTTCAGAATGGAGAGGAGATTTGCAAAGGCCCCCAACCCAACCTGTGCCAACAATACATCAGTAAACAAGTTGAACACTACTCTAACAGATCTCCAATATTAGGCTGGTGCAAAGCAGATTACAAAAATTTGGAGGATAAATTTTAAATCATGTAAGTAAGTCAAAAGAAGTATTTATTAATCAAAATGGGAACCATTATAATGAATAAATATATTTCACCAATGAGAAATAAGTTTGTTTCTATAATACAAAAATCTAAGCTTCAGGATTTGACAAACTCTTTGAAAATATTTTCTATACCCCATTGGTTGTGGAAAGTATTTCCCCTGTAAGATGTTTGGAACTGTGGCAGATGGGTGGTGAGAGGTCTGGTGGATATGGTGGATGAGGCAAAAGATAATACAGCCCAACTAGTTTAACCTTTGAATCACTGGTTGAAGATGGCTCGTTACTGATCTACTGAGCATCCTTCTCAGATGCAATGATTTGGGCAAGATTCTGAAAGCAGTAATGGATCAGACGAGCAGCAAACCATCAACAATGACCATGGCCTTTTCATGCTTTATTTTGCGCAAGTTTTGCTTTGGAAAGTGTTTTTGGAGTTTCTTCTCTGTCCATCTACCAAGCACATCACAGCTGGTTGTTCTATACAATCCACTTTTCATCACATAACACAATCTAATCAAAAAACAGTTCTATTGTTCATAAATTAAGAGAAGATGGCAATGTAAAACTTTCCAGTTTGCATCAAATACTGAGTGGCTGTTGAATGGTCCAAGCTGAGCTAGCTGGTGATATTCTATGAAGTGCTGTGAACCATCCTCCATGACTGCTGTCACTTGGTCACTGTCAGCTCCTGATGCTCAGCCACTATGCTTCCCACCTTGAAGGCTTTCCTCTCATTGTAAAACATCTGGAGCCAGAACTGCGCTGTCTGCTGTTAACAGTTCCTAGGCCAGACATAGTGCTGATTTTTTTTGAATTGTTGACATTGCTTTAAGACTCATTTTAAACTTAAGAAGGTCACTCAAATTTGGGTTTTTGTTTTTGTTTTTTTGTTTTTGGTCTAATAACATGTCAATAGTATAACAAAAATGACAAGTAATAAGTTTTTAGCAAAAAAAAAAACCTCAAAAAACAAACAAATAAAAGCCCCACTTATTAAGAAATGTGCATTAAAGTGATGCCTAATAGTGGCTGCTGAGATGACTAAGCAAATAAAAGTCCCTGTGGCCATGGCTAGGGACTTGAGTTCAATCTCCAAGACTCACATGGTGAAAGGAGAGAATGAACTTCACAAAGGTGTCCTCTGACTTAAACAAATGCACACACATACACACTGATGGACAAACATAAACATACTCATAAATAATTATTAAAAAGTATTCATAGTAAACCAGTTATTTAAGAATACATTTCAGTATCGAATAGCAAATTTCAACAATTTCACCAACATATTAAAACTGATTCAAGCATCTCAGGAGTTTAGAGTTATTTTATATTTTATAGACATTTAGTTATTCTATAGTTATTTTATAGACATATACCAGCATCCCCACTCTGATTACTCCAGTTCTGACAAGATAAGGGGTGTAACCCGATGAGCACTCCAAGAGGGCACCTTACCATGGGCCACTAGAGCCTTACCTGCCCTGAGTCTGTGACTGCTAGGCAATGCAGGGCTCCAACTGCCACATGCACAATCTTTTTCCCTCTCAGTCCTTCCACCACCTGTGGCTTGCGCACATGCACATCAGAGCCATGGCCCAGTCTGAAGTAGTCCCCTTTCCCCCTGAGAGGAAAGCAAGTGTCATTACATTGTTCCAGTTTGGCACTGCTATACAAGAAGACTTTTAATGCCACACCTCTTCTAGAAAGGAGTGATAATGTCACACATAGTACTCAAGATCCCCGAACTCTAAAACTACATGCCATATCCAAATGAACTCATTAACTTGCCAGTAAGATCTCTCAGGCCGTAATATGTCTTACAATAGCTCAGTTACTACAGATTTTTTTCATTGTTTAAAAAAAAGAACAGACAGCACTGCAAACTCCCTACCAAGTGCTGTCTGGTGTGTGTTTCCAAGGTGCTATTTGCCTGATATGCCATCCAAGAATGGTCTGGGCACTCAGTTCTTCACACTTTTTAAATAAAAACTGCTTTCACACACACACACACACACAGAGAGAGGGGGGGGAGGGAGGGAGGGAGGGGGGGAGAGAGAGAGAGAGAGAGAGAGAGAGAGAAGGAGGAGGAGGAGAAGGAGAAGAAGAAGTAGTAGTAGTAGTAGTAGTTGTTGTTGTTGTTATTTTTCCAGGACCAAATTAAGTTAGAGTCTGTTGTGCTCTCCTTATTTCACATAGCTTCCAGTAAAATCAATGAAACACAGAATTTTTTTTTCAAACCTACTTAAACCTCATGCAAACTGGTTTAAAACGTCTCTAAATTTCTTCACAAAAACACTGTAAGATCTTTCTGTAATATCATCAGTAATCTCAATTCAACAATTCAATATAGAATTTTTTTTTCTATATAATGATGCCAAGTGAGTAAGAATGAAAGTTTTACAAGCAGCCTAGGCTATGCACAGGGCTTGCCACACACTCCACATTTGGCAATAACACGAGGAAGTTCACATACCATGTCCACACCACTCCCGACTTGGTGAGTGCCAAGGAAAACTGAGCTCCACACTCAATCTGGCATACCCCCTGGCCATTTAGTCTCTCAATGTTCTGGGGAACATTACAGCCTTCACTTCCTCCTCGGCCCAATTTTCCAAAATCACCATCACCCCAGGAAAACACCAAACCTAGTTTTAAAAATAAACACATTGGGTAAATAGTTCGTAGCACTCACACCCAGCCAGAAACCTACCATCACAACCACCTCTTACCTTCATCAGTCAGAGCCAATGTCTGTGCATCTCTGCTTCCACATGCAACCTGGATTACTCTGTGACCAAGAAGGACTTTTACCTACTCAATGACAAATTTAAAACAGAATGAAGAATGGGAACTGAGAAAACAATAATGTTCAAGTCTTTAAAAAACCCAGACTTAAGGTTTATCTTTGCTAGATATTATTTATAAGCAATAAAAATGTATATACTCACCATTTTGGGCTTCAGCTGTGTTGTATTATCCCCGTGTCCCAATCGGCCATACTCGCCAAGGCCCCAAGTGTACAGTTCCCCACTGGATGTCAGGGCTGCACTATGAGAACTCCCGCAAGCTATGTCCCTGATACGCTTGGTTTTCAGAGCCTCTATGAGCCTTGGCTTGTCGCAGTTCCTAAGATAAGAGTAAATTACATTCCTTATCAAACGTCTTTTCACAGAGGTAGCCCATCTTTGGTCAACAATCTATCTCTATCTCTATCTCTAACTATCAAACCTGAAAAGAGAGCATGTAAAATCACAGTACATCCATCCAGGTTTTTTAAAATTTAGCATTTATTTTATTAAATAAATTATAGCATTAATTTTCTGCAAAATAACTATGAAAATACACTATTATTACTAGTTAACAGTTCTCTGTTAATGAGTGAGATTGAAGAAAGAAGCCTTACATTCTGCTGAAGTGTCCAAGTTTCCCATCATCACCTTCACCCCATGAGAACACTTTCCCATCCACTGTTAAGGCTGTAGCATGCCGGCCACCTGCAATATTCATACAGGGGAAAGTTGTTAAAGCTTTTTGCTACCCATTCTGCTTGGAATACAGCATGCACTCAATGTGTATGTGTTGACTAAATGAATAAACAGAATTATCACCACAGTTATCATAAAGCTATCTAAGTGACATATATGTAAAATAAATGGACTTTTAGTAAATTACAAATTGTTAAAAAAAATTACCTACAAAGAAGAAGCAAAATAACAATGACTGTTAATGGAGCTTCTGCTGCTTTTAGTATGTAAGAGGTCAATACTTAGATAAAAAATAAAAATGAGCACATTAGAATTAGGCAGACTGCCGGGCAGTGGTGGCGCACGCCTTTAATCCCAGCACTTGGGAGGCAGAGGCAGGCGGATTTCTGAGTTTGAGGCCAGCCTGGTCTACAGAGTGAGTTCCAGGACAGCCAGGGCTATACAGAGAAACCCTGTCTCAAAAAACTTAAAAAAAAAAAAAAAGAATTAGGCAGACTGTCATCACAAATATCAATGTGCCCTATCAGTGGAACTATTTAAACCTACCATTTTGAAAGCATATGCAGCTTATGCTCTTCCCAGACACTCTGAATCCAATGATCTGCCTCAGGTCATAGGCATGACCTCTAGCTATATAGTCATGGCTCTACAAACTTTTGAGTGTCAGTGTAGTGCAGCAGGTGAGACTCCTGGTACCCAGCATTCACTTTCTAGTCTTTATCCCCAACAGAAGACCCCATATCATCAGGGACAACAACTTCCACTCTAGAGAGGTGATGCATGCATGGGGCTAGAATATTAAAGCCACCTTCCCACAGAGAGGCCAAAAGAGCCAGGGTTCTTCACAGGCAGATGCCTACAGATGGGCCCGGACTCTAACCCTAGAGCAGTGGTTCACAACCTTCCTAATGCTACTACCCATTAATATAATTCTTCATGTTTTGGTGATCCACAACCATAAAACTATTTCATTGCTATTTCATAACTGTAATTTTGCTGCTGAGTCATGTAAATATCCAATATGCAGATTTTCTGATATGTGATCCCTCCCCCCAAAGTGGTTGTGACCCACAGGTTGAGAACCATTGTTCTAGAGGTTAACAGAGTAGAAAAGTAAATTCTTGCTTTACATAAGCTACCACCATTTAAATTGTCTGTTACACAGGGATATATCATATCCTATCCAGTATGAGCATGAATTGAGCTTGGTATCTAGAGTTTAGTTCCATGCCTTAGGAACCCAGCATAGTGCTTCAGAAAAACATTCAGCAAAGCCAAAGCTAAAACTGAAGGACAGCAATGAACTCATTTGAAAAATATCTTACTCATCACTGAAGGTTCATAGGTACTTTAGGGAAATTTATGAAAGCCACAGACTCCTACAGTAAAATAATACAGTTAAGCAATAGAACTTTGCAGTTTCCTAGCTAAAACATGCTGGGTCTGATACAATCACTCCAGGTCTGAACACAATACTTGTTATACACCCACACACCTAAAATGCCAAAAATGCTAGCTTTCAAAAGCCTTTATTAAGTTCTAAACTAAATCATACACCACCCAGGGATTTATAACATCTACCTTTTCTTCAAAGTGGTTAACTAAAAACAACACAAGGACACTTCAGGAAGTTACTTAAGGGCCTTAATCACTTGCAGGAGCAAAAGCTTATTAGGAACTGAGCAGTGATATACATACCTGAGTGAACTGCTACCTTCTTGACCACATAGCTACTGAGAGCTGTAATCTGCCGAGGAATAGGAACTGTCCCACTAGACATACCCAGGCCTAGCCGGCCATTTGTGGCTTCTCCACAAGAATACACCTTCCCTTCAACAGTCACTGCAAAAACAGTCAAAAGAAGTGTCTCTTTTCAGAACGTACAAACTGTTTTATGTGTACCAAACATAATTTTTCCAATTTTAAAATTACCATACCTGCAAACAAGCTTTTAGAACCACCAGCCACCTGAACCACATTCAGGGCTGATAGAGTCTCAGAGAATGAAGGAACCTTTATCTAGAACAGGATATTTAAAAGAAAGGAAAAAGATAATGTTTAAACTTTTTAAGTCATAAGTGATCTTATGAGATAATATACAGAACAGCTGTTAGTTTCCATTTACCTTAGCCACAGGAGTCCTTAGCTCTTACATATACAAGCTAAAGTATTTTAAAGATGAAAGAATACTATTAGATTAACTTAAAGTAAATTTGCTGGGCAGACACACAGTTAGACCAGGAGCTAGGGAGATGATTCAGTCCAGGGCTTGCCACACAGGCATGGAGATTTGAGTTCAATCCCCAGAGTCTATATAAAAGAGCCAGGCATGGTTTACAATCTCAATGCTGGGGAAGAAATGAGGCTAGACCCTTTGAAACTTGCTGGTTAGTCAACCTAGACTAATAAGTGAGGCTGGTGTGTGAAGAGACCCTGTCTCAAAAAACAGCAAATGGTGCCTAAGGAATGGCACCAGAGGTTTGCATCTAATGTCCATATGCACACACACACCAAAAATGAGCCAGTTGTTGGTAACATTTGAATCCTTAGAGACATGAGAGTTCACAACTCTTCTTAACCTTTCCATCTAGGTACATGAGAACATTTCTGTACTAAAAGGTATAAAATGAAGTACATATGTTATGATTTGAACATAAAATACCACCCCCATACACACACACAGGTTCATGTGTTTGAACATTTAGTCTCCAGCTTGTGGTACTATTCTAGAGAACTGAAGATTCTGTGGCAGATGGGAGCTAGATGAAGAAAATAAAATACGTGGAAGCTGGCCTTGAGGAAGCACAACTCTGTGGGTAGCCTTCTCTCTGCTTCCTGATCTGCTCAGATGTAAGCAAGCTACCACAACCATGCCTTCCCCACCATGACAGATTGAGTGTCCCTCTCAAATGTGGACCCAAACAAAACTTTCTCTCCTTGAGTTGCTTCTTTGAGGTATTTTGTCACAGCAGCAAGAAAGGTCAAACAATACACAATACAGATAAAACAAAAAGGTAAATTGAACTTCAGGTCACTGCCTTGTTCATTCTCTTTGATTTTGACTCACATCTCGTGTGCAAACTGGGCATAGTGAGCACAGGCAGGCAAGGGAGTTTAAGGCCAGCCTGTCTCAAATAGAAAAAAGAAAAAAGAAAAAGAAAAAAAAGAAGAGAAAAGAAAGGAAATTATGTTTCTACTTTCCACTGTAGAGAGATGTGGTTTAAGTTAAAAATCCTCTAAGAAACCCTTTATTATGATGCAGGGATTTGTTTTACCAACTTGAACTGGACTGCAACCTGAAGTGTGATGAACTAAAACAAGCTCTGGCACAGATGAGACACCTAGATCTACCTGCCACTGCCTTCTTCAAAATGGGCATTAGGAGCCTTAGGACATACATGCAATTTAAGGCTTCCCAAGTAAAAATAAAAATTAGTTCAAGTATAAACATGAAAGAAGTTCAAGTAAGTTGAGTTCTAACAGTCTCTGCTTCTTGACACTACAGGTAACAGAGGGGCATGACTAAAAATGTTATCACAGAATACTAAAAAGAGCTGATTTCATCTGATGGGGTTGTCTCCTAACTCTAAAATTTGGTGTTAATTGTTTTTGGGACTCAAGATATTATACAAAAATATAGTTATTGTTATAGCTATTTTTATTGTGGGGGATCTTATCTTTTTTGTAAGTAAATACTCTATAAATTAGCATTCAACTGAATTATTTATGAAATGAAGTTCAAGCATAGGAGCTGTCGTGTGGCTTTCCCTTGGTCCCGTGACTTATTAATAGTGAGTAAGTGTCTACCCATGAGCTACTCCAAGATGACAAGTGGGTACATCCAGGTGCATTTACCACTTCTCTGTGCTCACAAAGCTCCATAAAGGCTATTCTGTTCCACCTCAAATATCCAGAAAACAAAAGTCACAACTTCTTTACCTTTGTACCACTATGACATTTACACATTATTGTCTAAGTGTAAGTATTTTATTGTACTGAAGGCAAGATATCATTATAACCTATAGTTTTACCTATACATTATCAAATCATTTCACATGTTCAGTTTATCCTCTTGTCTTTTAGGTGGGCAGAATACAACTATATCTAAAGGATAGAGACTTCTCACAAACTCAATTTGACAATGTGTATTAATGTTGAAAACTGAATTTCCTAAACCACATCTAGAAAGTACATCCTTAAAGTCTGACTCCTGCTGAGCCTCAGACAGAAGCAACAGTAAGCATCTGCTTCAGCCACAGGGCATAAATAAGTACCTTAGAGCCTTTAAGCCCACCAAGCTGGTCCTTGTCATTCAGTCCCCACACAAACACTTTGGTTCTTATTGTAGCTGTTGATTCCAACCCTGGAGTCTTCTTTCTAATAAGACTAAACAGCAAAACAAAAGTAGAAACAAAGCTTACTCAACACAAAGAAGCATTTAAAACACAAAAGAGCACCTCCAAATAATGAGCACAAGTCACTCTTAGGAACTCTTACAGAATTTGCTTTAACACATTAACACCCCCCCCCAGTCTGTATGAGTAGGGGTTCCATAGGACCAACATTTCTATAAACATAGGTGAAATTGTAGATTATAACTCCATCTTACCTTTACTACAATAAACATTTATACATTAGTTTGTTTTGGTTTTGTCCATTTGTTTGTTTGTTTTTGAGATAGGATCTGTCTGGCATGGAATATGTAGCCCAGTCTAGCATGGACCTCACTAGGTAGACTGGGTTGTTCTTTAAACTCAGGAGAGTTCTGCATGCCTCTGCCTCCTGAGTGCTAGGATAATAGATGTGCATTGCCATACCTAGTAACATGTTATCTTTCAATAGCAAAATTTATATTTTAGCCTTTTATTGATAGAGAACATTCTGATATCAAATTAATTGGTCATTCCTCCACCATAAGATTCTATAAGACAAAACTTCTATGATCCAGTGGACATCTGCTTACTTCATAAACACAAGTAAATATTACAATGTTTCACTGGCTCAAGACAAGTCCTACTTGTCAACAGGGTACACAATGAACAGAACCCAAATGGATCTGTGAAGCCACTGGGGAGAAGTCCTAGCAGATTCCACCTAGAAGTATGCCTTGTGGCATTTGGGGGATGTGGGTGGGGCACTGTACCTAGACATGTGTGTGGTCATTTTATTTCTCAAAGAAAAAAATTAAACAGTTATAACTTCATGATATTGGAGTTCTGATATAGACACACATCAGGCAATATGCTACTTTCTTCCTTTATATCCTCTGTCTACAACACAAACTGGAATGCTTGGCCACTGGTCCACTAGGCTAGAGGTTCTGCCATCCTCTCATTCCTGAGTTGCTACCTACTTTGCTGAACCCATCTCCTGACCTGTCCTCGATAGCAGGAAACTCAATCAACATCAGCCACAGCACAGGACAGTTTTAAGATTTTTCTCAGCTGGTATTTTTTGAGGCCAAATGCTAAAACCCTGCCCACCTCCCACCCTTTTAAACTTGTTTTTAGATCTATTTTTACAAGGAATGGAAGATTTTGAGTTCTAGAAACTACCCTTTATATAGACTTGTCTTTTAAAAAAAAAAAAAACATGTTATATATATTTGCTTTCGGAGATCAAAACCCATTGGTATGGGAATAAAATGTAGAAAAGCTGACTTATCTGATAACAGGCAAAGTAAAACAAATTAATATACAAGGGACCAGATTATCATGTAACAGATTTTTAGTCAAAATATGGCTGAGAAACAAGAGCTGACACTCAGACTATTCAATGAATGGTACCAGATTAAGTACTGAATGGTCAGATAATCATCATCATTGTGCACACATGCAGTTTGGGAGTTAGCTCTACAACAAACTGCTTAGACTGCTAATTAATCCAGATGTTATTAGCTAATTAATAGTATTATTTAGAAATTTGAAGATGCATTCAAATGTCAACTTTCCTGTTAGTGCATTCAACCATTTAAAAAAAAAAAAGCTCATCACTAAATCATGATTATCTCAGATATATAATAGATATACTAATTAGACCTGCCCAATTCATTTTAGGGGCCACTAAATGAGAAGACATTAATCTACAATCCTCACATATATTGTAGATAAGCTAGTATATGCATATAGTATTTTCTTTTCATCCTCTATGAAAAAATTTTAAAATAAGGCAGGACAGTATCTAAAACCAATACCAAAGACCATGAAATAACCTGGCTCACCCATAGTTGCTGGCCCACTTGTGACTAAGAGCATGTATTGAGCAGTAATGCAGATGGAACCACTTTCTCTGTCTTCTTACATCACTGAAAGCAACTCAGCCAAGTGTGTTTGTTCAACTGAGTTGATGCCAAAGCCTATGGAAGGCTCTGGCTCTACTAGGAATTCAACATGGTCTTAGCAATATTGGACAAACAGCAATATGCTTGGCACATGTTTGCTGGAACAATTCCACATGCACAAATTCATCGATAAAAACACAATCTGTAAGGAAAGTATATCTACAATGTTGCTGGTAGGGACTGCAAATGAGGCCTAAAGTAGCCCTTGTTCCATATATGTCTTGGAATAAACACACAAATAAAGAATCTGTTGGCCCTGGCATATGCTAGTCAATTACTTTTGCCTGCTCACCCTGCTTCATAAAACACTGACTCTTTTGGTCGGGGACAACATTCCACTGCAGCCCTCAAGGTAGCCCCTTACTTTCCAGTTCCAAACTGTTGTAGATGAGAATGTTTGATTTCAGTTTTTATGTTCACCACAGGACTGACCCACAGAAGACGTTCCACAGGTATGTGCTAAATAACTATAGTAATAATCATCACTATTACACATAAAGTTAGGACTAACAAGAAGTCATAAGATTCCATAAAATTTATATACAAGAACCTAAAGACAATCCAGAGACAGTTTTAAAACAATGTCCATGTATTTAATGCCACTGAACTATAAACTTAAAATTGTTGAATTGGAATATTATACTTAGTATATTCTACCATAATAAAGCAAAAGTAAAATGTTTTAAGCTAATAGTAAAATTACTGACCATAAAATATATGCTATACCATGACTGTAGAAAAACATCTTTTGGCGTGGGGGTGGGGACGTGGGGGTGGGGAGGAAGGAAGCTACAAGGATTTACACCAAAATAGAGAAAAATTAGTTTAAAAGAAAAAATAAACTTTGTTTTCAATCCTCTTGTGATTATGTTTTTGAAATGTATTTTTTTATGTTTTATTTTCTTGCAAGTTAATTATTCTTGAAACCAAGCCCGGGCTGGAGAGATGGCACAGCGGTTAAGAGCACTGACTGCTCTTCCAAAGGTCCTTAGTTCAAATTCCAGCAACCACATGGTGGCTCACAACCATCTGTTATGAGATCTGATACCCTTTTCTGGGGTGTCTGAAGACAGCTACAGTGTACTTATATATAATAAATAAATAAATCTTTAAAAAATGTATTTTAAAAAAAAAAAGAAACCAAGCCCAACTAAATGTATCAAGCACTCTAGTAGGCACGATGCTATTCTCATTCAGAGTAAGCATTGACTCCTGTAAAGGGGACAGAATGTAATTGAGCACAACAGTAGGAACTCTCACCTCCCAGTACTGCCCTTGTCATCCTCCTCCTCTTCATTATCTGAAGCTAGAAAAGGAACCGCAGCCAAGTCCTCCTCCTCAGCACGGATGCGTCCCAGCAGGATGAGACCGTGGATTTTGCAGTCAATTCCGGAGCTCCTGCACTGTTTTATTGCAATCTCGATGTACCTGTGATACTGGAGAAGAAAACGAGTACAGACATCTCAGACTCAAGAGACAGGCAATGTTCTGGGAGAATGGGAGATCAGAAACTGCATTTGTTATTCCACCTGTCTGGATAGAAGGCCAAGATAAATGGCCACCAATGCCAAAGTAACAGAAAGAATAGAGATAGCAAAAAGAAGGTAAGGGAAATTTTATCCTCCCCCCCCCACACACACACAAGCTGGTTAACTCATCTGAGCACACCAAGGAGTATGGACAGATAAACATTGCCGGGGATTTTGTTTCTTTTCAAGGTGCTGAAATATGTAAATCATTTAAGAACAAAAAAGTTCTGCTCTGTGCTGACTCATCCTAGTCACTCATGCCCTACATGAAATCACACAAAAAGGAACAGGGCCACTACAACTCACCTCTGCACAGTCACTGAGCAAGGGCACAGTGGTGTCAGTTTGGTTGATGTTGATTGTCTTTAGTTCAATTAGGTTATTTAAGGAATTTCCACCTAGAACAAAAAAGGAGTAAAGAAATCAATCTTTATTAAAAGTAAGGAGGTGCTTCTTTTAAAGTAAATGAATTCAGTTACCTGACACCACAACTAGGGATGGCATGTAGCTACTGTCTGCTGGATCCACTATCATTTTTAATCTATGAACAAGAACATCTGGAAAAATCTCCAAGCGAATCCAATGCTTTTTTTTTTAAAGGGAAAAAAAGGAAAAAAAATTCTTAGTTACCAAAATTTAAGTTATATTTATCTGCTAAAATAGTCACCACTGGAACTTGTAGTGGATAAAGGTACTTGCTGCTAAATGTGATGACCTGAATTCAATCCCTAGAACCTACATGGTGTACACACACACACACACACACACACACACACACACACACACACACACACACACACACAAAGCCATTTTTAAGTTAAAGTAAAATAAATCAGTATTGTGGAAGTGTGAACTATGAGATTTTTTTTTTTTAAATACAAATTGTAACATGAAAACTTAACCTTACTCTGGAAAAACAAGAACATTCCTGTTGGGGATTTGATTTGTGCTTACATGGGAATTCACATGTCTGCTGTGGGTCCCTGCCAACAGTTGGCTTTTTGACTGGTCAATACAATAAAGAGCCAGTGGTCAATGACTGGGGGGGGGGACCCCACAAAGGTGGAAAGCAGGGATTTTAGGATTTTCCAGCAAGAAACAGAAGAGGAAAAGAGGTAGTCCTTCATGAAAGGAGTGAAGAACGGACAACACTGTGAGGGATCAGAAGGGTGAGACAGCAGAAATGTAGGTGCAAAGGGTAAGCAGCCCCATGGAAGAGCTACCCAGAAGGAAACAAGGCAGCAAAGACAATAGATTTAGAATATGTTAACTCAGGAGTACCAGAGGGGAGGGTGTGCTAGCTGTGGGGAGGGGTTTGGAAGTGTCCAACCTTTCGAAGTCAGCACACACAGTTTTAGTGCAATTCCTAAAACTTATTTGTAAGTTAGAAAATATAACAAAAAGCAGTGAACCTTTTATCAATTGGTCACTTAATAAAATCTGTTGTTCAAACTGTTTAAATCTAACAATACATAACATACTACTCTGTAACTTTAAAATTATTTATGAACTGAAATATAAAATGAGTGCTGAGGGAGTATTAGGAAAGCTGTGGGTTCCTCAGTTCATTGCTAAGGTCTGAAATCTACCTTCCAAATCAGAGTGTTTCCTGACAGATCACCAAACACTACCTTTCCTTGTGATCCAGATGACTGCCAACAGGGCTCACTGCCATCAATGAGACGAGAAGCCTGGTTGACGGAGGATGACACATTCAGGCTCTTCACCATCCGGGACCAGCTGTCCAGTAGCATTCCAGGCTGACTGCTGTGACACCGTTTCAGCTGCTTTCCAGAACGGCCACAAAACACTGCGGATTGCCCTATGGCATATGGTCAAACAGAATCACACTTGTGCAACTAGTCAGAACCTCCATGTTTGAGAAACTAAGAGAATAGCATAGCAAGAAGCTTCTAACTCTATTGTTTAAGTACCTTTAAATTAAAAGAGCTGGTTAACACCAAAAGCCTGCCTGTCTCTGCCTCCCAAGTGCTGGGATTAATGTCTGGCTAGAAAATACTCTTATTAGAACTGCGTTTAGGGTCTGAGGGAGTAGTTCTGTGGAAGAGTGCTTGCCTGGCAGAATGCCCCTGGATCAATCTCTAAAAACCATAAAACATAAAATAAAAATCAAAATGCTTATATGGATGCAGAGATAAATGTCAAATCTGTAAAAGTATTTACACATCCATTAATGGTAAATTAAAATTTTCAGCTAGCCTTTCCCAACTAGAAGAACCAGATAAAACAAAGTAAATAAACCTCTGTCTGAAAGTATCAGATAATAAGGTAGAAAAAAATTACAAGGCCAGTATCTAACGAAGGCTAGAGATAAATGGCAGTGTGCAGAAGAGACGCCTAGATCTGACATATCCCTTGAGTATCTGTCAGAGAGGAAAAGAGGGCTGTGGAACTATAGAAGCCAAGCTGCATTTGAAATCCCAACAGGAAGCATAAAGGAAGAGTAATCTCTGAAGTGACATTAGGTTAGGGGTATACTTTCTTTTCTTTTTATAGATTACAGTTCAACATATAACTATGTCTATCAAGGTCAGTTGATAAAAATGAGCTTGAAAAGGTATTTATCACTAAGGTTTGACAAAATAAACCTCTCTTCCCCTGTTCTTTGGACAAAGTGAGTATGAGGCCCAAACTGATTCCAGAAACAATGTTTAATATACAAGGGCCAGGGGATGGTGGTTAAGAGCTGTTATTCTAAATTACCCAGGTTCAATTCCCAACAGCTACATGGTAGCTCACAGTCATCTGTAACTCCAGTCCCAGGAGATATGATGACCTTTTCTGGTCTCCACAGGTATCAGGCATGCACACATGGTACACAAACATACTTGCAGCCAAAGTAGCCATACATATAAAATATTTTTTTCAAAATATAAAACCTAGAACACAAAGGTACTAAAGACTACATGCAAACATGATTTAGAACACCAAAAATGAATAAATATAGACTACACACAAAGACTGAAAAAAAACAAGAAAAAGGATAAATATAACAATACAATTAAGAATTTCATAAGCAGTTACAACAGATGAGACTCCAATAAAGAGGTTCTAAAACATCCAGAATGAACTGAGGATCAACAGTTCATAAAAAGGGAATGAGATCAAAGCAAATACAGAGCCAAAAGCAACTCCCCTGCCCCCAATACAAAAGAATGGTGAAAAATCAGCATGCAAAAAAGGTGGATGGACAGTTTTCTAGGACTAACCAAAAATACCAAGCCACAGAATTAAGAAGCCTTACCTACCTAATAATGATAAATATAAAAAGCATGTATCTATGCACATGTAAAATTTATGTGTTGACACAAAGTTATCATTTCAAAATCAGATTAAGAGGAAACAATTGTAGGGATTAATGGCCCCACAATTAGACTGCCAGCTGACTTCAGCAGAAAGACAATGAACCAAATTCCAATGGCACAGAATTTTAAAGTGATGAAGGAAAATGCCCAGGAAAGATAATATAGAACTATAGAAAACAGTGAGTTTAGTAGGACATGCTATAATCTCGGCACTGAGGAGCTAGAGGCAAGAGGTCAGGCTCTACTACACAGCCAGTTTAAGGCTAGCTTGCCTACATCTAAAACATGCCTACATATTAGAGCTAATAAGATTTGCAAAAGTACAGTACCCGCACACATCAGTTTATTTCCTCACAATACAACACAAATTTCAGAAAAAAAATTAAAATAGCTGGAAAAGCAAATACTTAGGAATATTTTTAGACAATAATGTTTATGGCTTATATAATAAAAATGAAAAAACAAACAAACACAAAAAAAACTAAAGTTCAGCAAGCCTTAACTATTGGAAATGACCATGATCTCTAAAACATAGATTCAATACAAGAATGTTGAAACGTTTTGGTAATAACTCTGAGGTACACAGTAAAGACTAAAACCAAAACACAGACTGATACTTTCACATCAATATTAATGTCTACACCATTCACAACAGCCGGGGGGGAGGGGGACTTAAATGCCCATAAATAAATCATGGATAAAAATACCTGGTATAGGCATAGTAGAAAATTATAACTACCAACCAAGACACATTCTAATACACATTACAACACACATGAACCCTAAAGACAGTGTGAAAGGAGTTGGTCTGGTGCTACTATGTTTTTGAATGCTAAATACTGAGATCTGTTCGCCCCCAAGGAGGAGATCCTCACCTATACCAAATGATGCTATGTAAGCCTTGTCCCCCAAGTTAGCCCTGATTGGTTAATAAGGTTGCTGACAGCCTGGGCTAGGCAGGAAAGAGGTAGACAGAGCAGTGATTCCTGGGCTTGGGGTCTGAGGTAGAGACTAGAAGGATAGAGAGGAAGTTAGTCACCATGGGGTAGGTGGATCGGGAGCACATGGCAATGAGGGCTTGTCTGACGGAGTAGGAGCTGCCCAGTTGGAACACGGCAAGTGATATCTCGGGGATCACCACAGGGAAGTAGACAAAATAGCTTAGGGGGTTGATAGCTGCCCAGCTCTAGTACTTTTAAGCTGACTCAAATCTAAAGATATACTGTAAAATCTTACCAATAAACCGTTTCTTCCCCAAATTGTTTTTGGTTCTGGTTATATCACAACAGAAATCCTAACTAAGACACCAGGGGATAGGGAAGAGAAGATGAGAAAGTTAAATGCTAACGTCTGTTTGGGTAAACACAAATGTTTTGGAAATACATAAAAGCACCAGTTGCCCAGGACCATACACTGTAAATTTATAATGGCAAAATCTGGGCTCTGTGTACTTCAATAAAAATATATAATGCAAATGAAAACTTACACTCCACCAATTGCCACTGCATCCAACTAAACATGCTCTTAGTTTCTGGAGATAATTCTAACATTTCTTCACGGAAACTCAGACAAACAAACCTTACTACTCAAAAAAGAAAGAAGTAGTTGGGAAAAGGGGAGGAAATGGGTCAGATTTCTTTCTACTTGTGCTCCTTCTACAACACTCACTGAACACATACAAACCTAAGAGCAAACTCCAGTAATTACCTAACTAGTGATATTTGATGGAAGACAAAACATAAGCATTTAGCTCTACCTGGTTCATTAATCCTGCCAAAAGTATGCCTGGTGTTGTGTTTTTTTGTCTTGAAACATGTTTCACAAAAATCAAAGTCATCACAATTTCTGCATTTGAATCTGGATCCATTGATAGGAAATGTCTGACAGCCATCACACCTGTTTTTAAAATAGATGAGTTGATAAGAAAACAATGAGGTCACTTTTAAATAATTTTAAAAGAAAATTCTTCCTCCTCCCCAAAGAAATTGAGCAACTCACGTAACCCCTGGATGAATACTAGGCACCAACTCCATTTCTGACAGCAACCCGGTCCAGTGAGACTGCTGGGGGAAGTCCACAATGATATCTTTCCCGTTGGCACTGAAAGCTAGCACAGGACAGAAACTCCCTAAGGATCCTTTAAAGTCAACATGTTCCTACAGTAAACTACTGCAGCTCTGTGCTACTATGCTGTAGTCGTTCACATGTGATAAAGTGTGTTCCCTGAGAAGTACAAGGTAAGATACTTATGGGTGAAATGGCACACAAAATCATCAGCCAGTTCCAACATGGTTGCACTAAGAAGTAAATTCCAATGCCTAGTTTACTATACTATAGTCTCTACTTTTATTCATGCTTATAATCTCCAAACTAACACTTAGAATTAATAAATAATAATTTCTATCCTTTAAGCACAATCTTCTTTCAAAACATTTACTTAACAGCCATAATTGTTTTTTAACTTATCTTTGTTTTGATCATTTAAAAATCTTTTAAGCAAAAAAAGAAAATACATATAAAAAGTAAGATATAAAAGAAGTGATTTGTTCTTGCATAATCTGAGAAATTCTAACAATGCCCCTAACCACTGGGAAAGTACCAGTGTTGTAGCATCAAATGTTTAAAGATAAACTAATCAGGAATGATGATACATGTCTATTTTCTCTTCTTACCAAACCTATTTTGTTTAACTTGGCTATTTTTTATGTCTGTTATTTAGTCCTTTATTATATTTCTCAGACATATTCATTAAACTTCTTATAGGCTAGTTAAAATAAATAAATGATAAATGTATACATAAATAAAAGGAAATTATGCTCTTTAAGACAGCATTTTGTTGCCTAGATATTACCTTTCACAAGCCCCACACTTTGATGAGTTACAGATCCCCATTTGTATTTCGGTGTGGTAACAGAAGCTTTGACCCGTACTTTATCACCAATCTTGATGTGAGAAGAAGAACTTGGTGGAGGATAGCCTAAGGATTTTATTGGTAAATGCACAATGATTAGTGTTTGTTAATTCTCTGGGAACGGTGTCTCTAAAAATGCAATACATTAACAAGGAGTGTGCTCACCTATAAGTTCAACATGAATATACCTAACCCAGTAAGTGCCCCCTTTCTGCTGCCAATCACACTGCACATTAAGGTCATGTAATCCATCTCTATCCAATTTGATGACTTTGCCCACATCACCTTCACATACTTCTTCATATGTTCGACAGCATCTCACCATCATTCCCACCTAAAATTGAAATGCAAAGTCAAGTCAAGTACACCTAAACAAAAGATACAATAGCATTTTCTACTCTTCAGAAAAGATTTTGTTTAGGACCCAGATGTATGCTTCAAGTTTTATGCTGGTTAGTTTGTGAACTTGACACAATTAGAGTCACCTAGGAAGAAGGAACTTTAAGGAACTGCCTTAAAAAATCAGGCTGGCCTGTGGGCATGTCTGTGAGTCATTTTCTTGATTAATGATTGATAGAGCAGAGTCCAGTCAGCTGTGGGCAGTACCATTCCTGGACAAGTGGTCTATGCAAGTTGAGCAAGCCATGGTGATCCAAACTAGTAAGCTACATTTCTGAATGACTCCTGCTTCAGCTCCTGTCCCCAGATTCTTGCCTTGAGTCACTGCCCTGACTTCCCTACTTGACAGGTTGTGACTAGGACATGTAAGATAAATAACCCTTTTCCTTCCAGGTTGTTTTAGATTAGATGTTTTATCACAGTAACAGAAAGCAAACTAAGATAAGTAGCATTTAGATTAAGGGGATCCAAATGTTTCTGGGAAATACATACATGAGCCTATACCATCTTCTGCCACAAAACACTATAGCTACAGATTAGAATGTTCACACAAGAGGACCCTCTAATCATCAAAAGGAGTAGTAACAGCTGAAACATATCCTACAGCTGAAAAAATTCATCATGGTGATAATACGCAAACCAAAACTTCTTGATCACATTTATAAGCAGCAGATCACCAATATATATCATTGCAAAAACTAAATAAAGCTCTTATTATCACTGAGAATAATTATGGTGCTTGTCCTAGCTTTCCTACAAAAATTATAATACAACTGGAATTGGTTTAAAAAGAAAAAAAAAATCCATCAAAGAAAACCTGAGCTGATAAATCCAGAAGCACTGAGTAAATTAGAATATCACCATCACATGGGCCTACAATGAGTCTAGCTTTGGTAGGCTTATTGTAGAACAAGCAAGATGAGTAGGCATCCGATACCTGAAACTCATCAATATAAAAACGTAAAAAGCCTTCCTACCAAAGTCTCAGCATGAGTCCAGTCACTCTCCAATCCTAGTTCACGCTCTATTTGAATTTTCCCAACATAGATCTTACCACTATCCCAAGAGCAAGCTACCTTGCTGGTCTCTTTTTTCTCATGCCCATGGTATCCATGTTTCCTTCTAATAAGCATATCTTACTAAGCCAGTCTAACTATCTTCCACTCATAGGTCAGCAGGCTCCCCAAGGGCAGGGGCATCTATCAAGTCAACTACTGCTTAGTATATGGGAGATATTCAAGTATTTGTCAAACAAAGCGTGGACAAAGTTTGTCCTAAGCAATGCCTACCTGAACGTTCTCTCTCACATACACAGCATAATCATCATTACTCAAGAAATCAGCACGCTTCTTGTAAGTCTGGCTCTCGGTCACAACAGCACCAGCAGCCTAAATGACACAAACACATTCGAAAAAGAATTGAGAAATATACTTAAGACAGACTGTTGGCTTGGCATAGTAGCACACATCTTTAATCTTAGGAGGCAGAGACAGATGGATCACTGTAGGAGTTTGAGGCCATTCTGGTCTACATCGTTCCAGGCCAACCATAGCTAAATAGTAATACCCTATGGCAAAAAAAAAAAGAAAAACAAACAAAAAACCCACTAAGTCTATAGTATAAACAAATGTAGTAAGAAATACTGTGTTTTCTTTATAAAAATCTTTCTACCTTAATATCAATAGCACAATATGCAAAATAAATATTTGTTTAAAAAATTATATACTATATATCATATCATATCGTTGTAACTGCATGTATGCATGCATGTATGTATGTATGTATGTATACAACATGCATGCCTGGTGCCCAGAGAGAACTGTGATGGTTTGTATATGCTTGGCCTAGGGAACAGCACTATTTGGAGGTGTGGCCTTGTTGGAGTAGGTGTGTCACTGTGGGCGTGGGCTTAAGACCCTCACCCTAGCTGCCTGGAAGTTAAAGCAGCCTTCAGATGAAGATGAAGAACTCTCAGCTCCTCCTGTGCCATGCCTGCCTGAATGCTACCATATTCTCACCTTGATGATAATGGGCTGAACCTCCAAACCTGTAAGCCAGCCCCAATTAAATGTTGTCCTTTATAAGATTTGCTTTGGTCATGGTGTCTGTTCACAGCAGTAAAACCCTAACTAAGTCAAGGACAAATGAAATTATATATATAGTTGTAGGCCACCATGTGGGTTCTGGGAATGAAATCCAAGTTTCCACAAGAACAACAAGTGCTCTCTGAACCACTTAGTCATCTATCCAGGCAAAATGAATTTTAACAGCTCTCAATACCCAAAAATTTCCAAGGCTCTAAAAATGAATTTTATAAAACAATTTTCTAGGGTCAGAACAGTATGCCACACAAAACAAGATTTATTGTTTGCTTGGATGGTGGTCTTCAGACTGGCTCTCACTATGTTCCCCAGACTAGTCTCCAACTCTTCATCCTTATGCCTCAGTCTTCAAAGTAGTATTATGGCCATGCAGTCCCATGCCAGTTATTTAAGGCAGAGTGTAATATTTCCATGCTTCCAATGCTAGTCTGAAACTGCTATAAAATGCAAACCAGCCTTGAACTCATGATTCTCTTACTAGAGAGGGCCCAGAATGTTTATTTGTATTTTAACCAGACAATATCTAACTATGTTGCTAAAACCAGCTTTGAACTCCCAGGGTCAATCAATCCTCCTGCTTTCAGCCTCCAAGGTAACTGTGTCTATGAGAGACATAACCTTTCAGTATCTTCTAAAGACTACCCAGCACCACTAGATTGATATACAATAGTTTATTTTAAAGCTGAGAGAAATTTTAATGAAGAAAACCTAACCATTATCTCAGTAGCAAAACAGGTTAACTCTTTTATGTGTCTAGCAGAATTGTAGGTAAATCTTACAGAAAAATTCACAAGAGATGCACTGGTTCTTTTAAAAGATGGAAAGAAGTAGTATATAAGAATCATTGTATAAGACAGGCAGGACACGTGGAAGCTACTGACCACAGGGTAAGGGGTATCATCCACATCCTCCACCACCTCCTCATCTGAATACTCGTCAGATACTGTTTCTGCATCCGAGAACTCTGTAACCTGGACATCAGAGTGGTCTAGCAGCCACCCAACCAAGGCTTCCACACCTAGGAGCAAAAACACTCAGCTGCCATCAAGAGCAATAGCACTGAATGTCAAACCCACAAGCAAGCATGGACAAGAAAAAGTCGTACCAGGCAAACCAGATGCATTCCCAGAGGTGCCTGTGAGAGCCTTCAGAGCAAACTCTATATTTTCCCTAGGAAACCCCATCTCCATGAGCTGCACCACAATAGGCAGAGCAGGAGCTGGGGACTGCCTGCGCTTCTTCACCCTGGCAAGATGGATGCGCTGTACAGAAACCGGGGTTGTGGCCTCACTGGAGCTGCAGTCTTCACACCCTGGACTTGAAGGAAGTGTGGATTCCACAGCCAAACACTGACAGAGGGCCAAAGCAGCAGCCTGGGCAGATAAGGAAGGTTTGTAGACATGTCCTACCTAATGTCTACTATATAAGAAAATGTGAATGACCAACATCTTCTATGAGCTGCATTATAGAAAGCTCCAGATTCATGAGTGGTCTCAAAATGAATTAATAAAACATGCTAGAGACAGGAAAGCAAGGTAAGAGAATGGGTAGTCAAATAACGCTGCTGACTGCTTCAGTCAATTAGTCACAACTAAGTATACTGAATTATAACTGTCAAGATTACAAGTGTACCTCAAGTTCCTGTTTATCAAATATAGCCTTCACAGGAGATGGTTGGGTGGCTGAGGATAGTAACTGCTGAAGAAGAATCATGGGAGGCTGTGGCCCTTCAGGTGACATATCCCCAAGGTCAGGGGATGCAGCTGCTCCATCATCTGAATTTGAAAGCACAATTTAAACATTCTACTTTTCAACAACCAATATCTCTACTAAAGGTAATGCACTGGCCATCTGTACCTTATCTTACACAGCCAGGCATGATAGTTCCATCCCACTCCTCAGACTCACGAATCTTGTAAGATGATAGCTGCATTAACAATTGGTGACTACCAGTCAGGCCCCATAGCCTTGCGTGGATGCAAGACATCAGTATTCTCCTTTTAAGACCTGATTATTCATATCTCTTGTATATATTTCTACTAGAGTATCTTCCTTTCTTTCAAATATATTTAAAACATTTCTGTTAAGAAAAAAAGGTACCTGTATGAAGGGTTCCAGTTTCCTGAACTGCTGGCTGAGACAGTATCTGCCTTAGTTTGTCTTGGTGGGAAAGCAGTGCCCGCCCTGCTTTCAGGATGTACAGCTTTAACTGCTGGCTCCGCAGCAGGTCCAAGTCTACTTGTCCTATAGAACAAAGGAACCCAGTAAGAACCTCATATCCAGCTCAAACTCTCTTCTTCACCAACCATGCCATCTCTGCAACATGAAGGCAGTGACATGCCCTTCAAGAATGAACTGATCACCCACATCAGTGACATGCTACTGTCATGAAGTAAACCCTTCTGATCCCTAGGTTTTCTTCCTTGAAAGCTCTAGATATCTGTCCTAATGAACTGAGCAGAAAACTAGAACCACATAAGCATTTAGTGTCATCATTAAATGCTTCCCAAATTTCTTCAACTCCAACCAGACACAAGTAAAACATTTTCATATTTTCTTGCAATAATCCTATGAGGGATTCTCTCAGATGCATCTAGTGTAACTGAAGCCATTTCCCTAGAATGAGCTCTCTGGTCCAGTGATGTGAAGTCATGCCACATGTGTCTGACAGCAGACCAAGGAAAGCACCATGAGATGGTCTGTGCAGGGGAGGCATAGCCTTCCCCAGCAGGGCATGCAGGAGGCCCTGGAGGCAGCACAGTAAGTGTAGGTGGAGAGAATGAAAATAACTAAATTTGGACCATCTGGCAGTTGTTTATTCACCATAATGAGAAAAACGGTGGCAACTCCAAGAAAGTAGACTGAATTTGAGGCAAAGAGTTGTTTATATCCACAGGCCTGCCATTCAGAGTTGTGAATTGCAGAATTAAAGGTGTTTACCATCATAAATGCTAGAGCAACAATAACAAATATGGAAAGGAAACTGGGGGAGTATGCTGAAAGAGCAGACAGAATGAGGTAGGGGTTATGAGTGAAACCACAACTATTTCAATGTTATAAAAAGCAAGCAAAGAAACAATCTCAGAGACTAACCAAGGGGCAGGAAAAGGAAAGTCATAAAGGTAGTATTCTAGACCTAAAGGCACAAAAGCTTAAGGCGAGCTATCCACCATGCACAGAGACAAAAGCCAAGAGAATCCAAAGACAAAGGGCTGACACTCAAGGTGTTATAAGCCAGAGAACTAGTAGACAGGAAATGAACACAGTATCCTATAAGTTTGCTTAGAATAAACACTGACAGTCAGACTCGATGAGATTCCAAATGTAAGGTCAAAGACAAAAACCTAAGAAGTATCTTACATTCCCAACTACAGACTGACAAGCATGTGAACTATAAGTGAACTCCATGGCTTCAGCAGTCATAGGAATGCACTCTGAGTAAAAGGCAAATGACGCCAGTTCTGATTATTTCACCAAGGAGCACTATATACTGACCTGCAAAGGCCTGTTTTGCTGATTTCTTTGTTTTGTGCTTTTCCAACTTGCTTCCAGCAAGGTTCACCAACTCAGCCCAGACAGAAAGCATAGGCTCCGTGAACGGCAAATTGTTCACACTGAAGGCCACAGCAGGGAGCTGATGAAAGAGCACAGAAACCTTCAGAGTTGCTGGTGAGGTTAACATATAGTCTGAGACGTAGTAAAGGATGTGCGTGTGCATACACACACACACACACACACACACACACACACATATATGAATGATATAATCTGTATTAATGTTTTCATTACCAGTTGTCAGTAATATATCAGGGTGATTGTTAAAATCTAAGACATTTTCTGTAAATTCCAAATTTTCTACATGTATTTATTCCTACAATAACCAAAACACTTATATTTTTAAAATTTAGTCAAATTACACTTGAGTTACATCAAAAAAATTATATAAACCTTCTTTATTGTCCCTAAGTCATAGGTTTATGCTACAGTAGCTAGTTAAGATATGGTATTCAACATGATTAAAATACATTTTTCAACTAAAGAAGAATGTTTTTTAAGAAGTCATTTTTTAGAAGTTTAAATTATTCAATAAAAATGTTTTAGAAACTCCTACTTTAAACTGCTAAAGTTACTGTAGAGAGAATATCTTGTGTATTGTATAGATACACCACCTGTCAATTAAAAAGTCTATAGTCTATGGCTTAGGCAGGAAATAGAAGGTAGGACATCTGGAAAGAGTTCTGGGATAGAGTGAGGCAGTAGATTCGCCAGGAAGATGTGACTAGATGGCGATATGGTTAAGATATTTGTAAATGTATTTTGAGTCTGGGTCTTCTTTCTGGGAGCATAGGGCTGGGAGGAAGAACCAGGGCCAAACTTCTACAAATTATCTTATAGATTGTTAATCCCTTTTTATGTCTATGATGTTGGAAGTCCCCTGGCTGTATGCCCCCATGAGTCAGTCCTTTCTTAAGTGTACAAACTAGCACAAGAAGAAGAGAGGTAACTCTCCTGATTCTCACAGCTTCCAAGAAGGCAACATAAAGTACAGGTTCTTCCGTGTTGTTCTACAGTACAAGTTCTAGCATTACAAACCAGTCTCACGCCCAATACTGGAAAGCTGAGCATAAGCTATATACCGGTTTGAGCTGATTCAGTGGGCAAACTCGGCACATTCGCATGTCGCAGAACTGCACGGTGATTCTGCCCTTTGGGGTGATGCGAGTCACTGTGCCCTCTCCAAACTCATCATGCATGACCTGGCCTCCCAGGCGCAGTCGGCCATCAATCCCTCCAATCACAGCGAGGACTGCCATGAGGCCTCCCACTTCAAGATTCTCAGTGTCTGGGAAGTAGTCTTCTAACTGGGCCTAGTGCAGAAGGGAAGGAAAGGGCAAGCATGAGTTGCAGAGTCATCCAAACTGCCTGTCCTTACAAATTTGACTAGATTTAAGTCACTTTATCTTATTTACTATTTATACATTTATTTTAGGACAGAGTTTCTTACTCTACTGTCCCAGGCTTGAAGGCTCATGCAAACCTTTTACCATGCCTACCTTCTGGATTATAAACTTCTTCAATAATTATTTCCATTAAAATGCCCTTGAATGGTGAAACACAAACACTTTGTGTTTTAAAAGATAATTTAAAAGCTAAAGTCCCACCATGCTTATTTGAAAACATGAAACACACCCTTTCTGATGTCTTTCCGGCATAGCTTTGTGTGACAGAGCAAAGCTGGGAGTTAATGTATTTATTGATGAGGCCATTCCACTGGGTCAGGGAGTGCAGAGTGCGGAGCAGCCCCACCACTTCTTCAGCCAGAGTGCTGCTGTGGGTGGCAGTCAAGGAAGCCTGTGGCCGGGCCCTCCGCTTTCTCAATGTGGATTCTGAAGCAGAGAGAAAAGCTGTGTTGCACACTGCTCACTGAACAGGGGTAATGAGTAAAGGCTCGGCCACTCACCTCTAAGCAACGGAACATCAGAAGAACAAGTAGTGAGCAAACTGCCCAAGAAGCCAAACAGCTTTTCCACAAGACACTTCATGTCCCGTGCCCTTTCTGTCTTGTCCCATGATGGAAGAACTGCTTGTAGCAAATGAACAGCTAAGATCTGATCAAAGACAACACAAAATGACAATTTTAAAAGACATTACACATTTTTATCTTCTATTTCCTTTTATAAATTAATGATGTACAACTTCATTATGTTCATTATTAATCAAGTTGGTTAATAGGCAGGATTATCAGGAATTTAAAATAAATATATGTTGTTTAAGTGAAAATTGTTCTTTAAACTTAACTCTTGGCAACCACACTACTACTCCAATAGGACAGAGAGCAGTTATGAAAACACAAATATATTCATTAGCAACTCATTCAACTGCAGTAATCAAGAACCTCTGCAACCGAAGCCAGAAGAACTACTTATTGCTATTTTCTACATTCAGCATCAATACAGAAGCCTGGTTACAAGGTCAGGGAGTTTCAGTACTGCCCTGCCTCTCAGTGAATGGGTTTTGCTAGCAGCATATTACCTGCCTCTGAAGGGAGGCAGCAGTGAATGGCGCATGGCCTTCCACAACCTTCATGAGCAGTGTGATCCACCTTGGGGAGCTGAGAGCACCACAGGCCTGTGGGGTGAGCGCGATGCTCCGGACGAAGCCCAGTGTGCACCAGCTCCCATGCTGCTCTCTGGCCACCAGTCTGTCCGGAGGAGCTGCCAGAAGAGACGAAACATGCTCACACCAAGTCTTGAGACATCGAAGCATTAGCACAACTCCACATTTTACATAACCTACTAATTCATTTTGGGAAATAGGCTACTTTACAACAGGACTATGTGAGAGGAATAGAGGAAGGCTTTTAAGTTAGCTCAATAAACATTTAACAGTATTTTTTTAGACTCTGAAGTGAATGGAACTCAAATTATTTAATTTAATCTATGTATACAGTTTCAAGGAAATAAAATCTATAATTCTAACATCAGTAATTAACAATATCTATTATACTTTTGAAGTTCATGTGCCTTAACTGTCACCATGATCTCATTTTGATCTACATTATAAAATGTCGAATCCAGATTTAAGAGCTCTGCACTAGAAGAATGACAATGAATTTTACTTAGTTCTTTTCTTATGTAGCCAGAGCACACGATTCCCTACTTTTACTTCTCTGATGCTGGGATGAGAGGGACATGCTAATGTATCCAGTAAGAATCAAGTTTTCTGTTCTTCCTGGCTTCCCAGGACATGTCCCCCTACCTACCTATTCCTTCTCAAGCTAGGACATGTAGCCTGAAGTCTTGAGTTCCAACAGAACTCTGCTGAGACCTTCCCAGATCCTACTGCAGCAACAGCAGCAACTTCCCTCTGCCCCATGTTGCCTTCCTACCCTCCATGCTCACATAAGACACCGGCTCACACACTAATATTCACTCTCATACATTCACATATATACTAAGGACTAAATCATAAACTACTCAGAAACATCCTAATGTTCTCTGCCATGGTCACTCACATACACCCACACATGCTCTCCTATACTGCCACTGTGATCACTAGTAGAATCAGAATCATATAATCTCCATTTATCACACATATTCATATAGAACCTAAGATGCAAGCCCACACTTTACATGTACATGCATCCCTCTCCCTCATACACATAAAATAAGACATATTTAAACAACTACTCAGACACACTCAAACACTCATACACGTCCACTTGCACTCACATCCACCTATGCACATACATGTACTCACTTTCTTCCTGCATCACCGACCAAGCCTCCTCACAGTGACACTCAAAATTCTGACCTTTACTCCCCTGTATACTTTTAAATAGTGCAACCACAGAAATCACCATCTGACACTGACACAATGCATGTGCTCACTTACATATGCACACTCAACCCCTGCTTCCATACTATCATATATTACCACAACAGAAAGGGAACAGTATTGGCTCAAGAACCCCAACCAAGTTCTCAACACAAAGGAGATTTAATTGCCCCAGAGGGACAAAAGGCAGGGAATAAGAGACAAAGAGAGGAGATAAGGGACAAGGGAGAAGGGGAAGGGGAAGGGAACAAGGGAGAAGGGAAAAGAAGTAGAGTGCCTCTGGATAGAGAGGAGACAGATGTGGCCCATAGGCAAATGGTGGTTTATAAAGGTAAGTGGGGAGACCCCATGTTAGGATGAGATGCCTAAATTTTAATTGGACAAGTTAACTAGGTGAGCCAAAGGAGGCTTTTGTTTGCAGGACTTCAACACTTTGATACCTGGACCTTGGTAGTTAGCCTCAGGAGGAGGAAATGCCAGAAACAGGAATGGACCTTGATGGCTAGCTTTCGGAATGCAATATAACCGTTTTAGGAAGGAAGAAGGAATGAGGAGCAGGGCAAGGACTGCCAGAGCCATGCCTGTCATATTTGAGCTGGCTGGAGCTCCTTTGCTGACCATGTCAACTCATTTTTATCCCCTTCACTCACACACATATTCCCATACTTTCACTGCCACTGCCAAACTCAGATTTACACGCAATAACATGCCTACATATTCTCAATGACTCCTGTACATTCAAGCATACTTCATATATACACTTCTAATTACACTCACACTTGCACCCACACAACTGGAACATGCATACAAGCTCATTCATACCATACCTGATGCAACTATTTGCCCACATCAGTATGCCCAAACAGACATTCACTCACTCACAATCACACTGAAACACTCAAACATATACACCTTCAGGCTCTCAACACAGAATCATTCATTCGGTGTGACAGCTGTTCTTGGTTGTCAACTTGACTACATGGAATTACCTAAAACCCAAGATGCTACGTATACCTGTGAGGGATTTTTCTTGATTACATCATTTGAGGTAAGAAGACCCATCTTAAATTTGAACGACACCTTCTGGGTAGCAGTCTATATAAAGAACATAGAACAATGGTTCTTAACCTTCCTAATGCTACAACCCTTTAATACAATTCCTCATGTTCGTTGCTACTTCCTAAATGTAATTTTGCTACTGTTATAAATCATAATGTAAATATCTGATAATGCAAGACATCTGATATGTGACACTTGTGACAGGGTCATATGACCCTCGAGGGGGACCATATCCCACCAATTAAGAACCTCTGACATGTATAAAGAAAGTGTTTGCTCTTTGCCTGCTTGCCCTCACTATCACTGGCAAGTTCATTCCCTCACTGATACCAGAATCTTTCGGACTCTTACAGAAACTGAAGATCAACAGAGACATTCAGCCTTGTGGACCAAACAACTACTGTACTCTTGGACTTTCTGTTGGGAGACAGCCATCTTTGTAATAGTCACACCAAATACTGTAAGCCACTCTAATAAACCGTGTTTTTATTCTGATAGATTAATTCTATCAGTTCTGTTTCTCTAGAGAACTCTAACTAGAACACTCAGCAATGACAAACACATTCTATCTCATATCAACATATTGAAATTTAAATACTCACAGAAAGATAACACACATGTATCCAAACACATTTATGTGCATTCACATTACAAACATGTTAACAGTTACGCATGTTCACAAGATGTTTGACAGTCATACATGCTCTTATGCACATAGAAATATCCACCCCACTTCAAGTAATATTTGCCATTGACAATCAGAATGCCAGCATTAGATCCTAATTGGAAATAAAGTCTATGCAGATTAATACTAAAGACTGAGATAACATGCTGAATTGGGTTGATCCCAGAGCAAATGAAAGATTCCCAGAAGAGAAAAGGTCATAAAGTGATACAAACTACATGAAGGCAAATGCAGAGACTACCAGTGAAGTCTGCAAGTGCCAGACTGACAACAAAAGGAAAAGAGAGACCTTCCTTTAGAATTCAATGAGGAGCATGGCTCTGTGGACAACCTGCCTTGAGGATTTCTAATTTCCAGAACTCTAAAGGAACAACATTAGAGATTGACTAGTTTTCACACATACACCTCTCCCAACTCCCACTCCCATTCACATGTTAAACTGCTAATGCTAGTATCTCAAAATGTGATCTTGTTTAGAATTGGAGTCATTGAAGATGTAAATTAGATCAGATGTAGTTAACTGGTATTCTTGTAAAAAGTAAATCTGAAACACACGCACATAAACACACATGTACAGAGGAAATCATGTGAACGAGAAGATACAGACTAGGTTGATGTGCCCACAAGCCAAAAATTGCCAAGCAAATCACCAATGTCAGAGAAGCCTAGAACAGATTCATCCCTGGTAGCCTGAGAAGGAACTAGCCCTGCAAGGACTTTCTGTTGTTTATTATACCTTGTTTATAATGCCTTGGTACAGCAGCCCCAGGAACCTTATTACATTAGTTCTCACACACATGCTGATTCACATTCTAACATCCAGACTCACCCACAAACACACAAATATGAGAGATTTACACACATATATCCATGCTGAGGTTCTGTGGCCCATAATTATTCATTTCATACATGGCTTATCTGTTGTTCCGCTTTCCACTAACATTCGAAGCAGTCCACACAAAGTCTTGGTGGCCTCACTCTGCATGATGTCAGCATGAACTCCAACAGAGAGACAAAGAGTTTGCAATAAATTAATAACGCTGGTTAGCATCATCGCTGTGGGATGAATGTTCCTTTCACCTTGTTCTGCTTCTGAAAAGGAGGATGGTAATAAGCAATGAAAATCCCAAATAAAATTCTCTGTGGATATCATTTAAGGTGTTTAATATCACATTCTTTTTTCTTTTTAAAAACTTGAACATATTTTAGAGTAGTCCTAGGATCACAATAAAATATTAACAAACTAGGTTTGTAGAATTTAGAATAGGTGGCTACCTGAACTCAGTACTTCTAAGACTGACAGATGACTTAGTTGTGTTTTACTGTGTGTGTTACTAGAAAGGGAAACATCTTCATAAGAAAAGGTGAAACTTAGAGTTTATTCTCTTTCTCCCTTTCTTTTTTTCCCCCAGAGTGCCATAATTGCCCAGCCTAGCTCAAACTCCTGGGTCCAAGACAGTCTGCTGTCTCAGCCTCTCACCACTGCACCCGGCTACCCCAATCATGTCTGTCCCTACCTTCCTTTAAAAAATTATATTGGGGGATGGGTGGTATGCAGGTACTCGTAGTGTATAGAGACCAGAGGAAAACCTCAAGTGTCTTCTTTCTTCAGGTAACATCCATTTTGTTTTTATGAAACAGGGAGGGCTTTCACGAATCTTGGGAATGCTGATTAGGCTAGCATGTCTGGCCAGTGAGTCTGAGACCAACCAGAGTTCAGATTACAAGCATGTGTGTATCACTGAACCAGTTTTTAACTAGGGATCTAATTAAAGTCCTAGTGCTTGACAATAATGACTTTTATGAACTGAGCCATCTATTCCACCCTTTAAAAAAAAGAGACTTTAGAGTAACATTCCATTTAAACAACCTTATTATATAACTCAGAAGTAAAGAAATGATTGCAAGGTTTCCCTTCTTTAGAAAGACAACTTATCAAATGTCTAGGAGCTACAATCTGAGTGAAGGCAATTGATAGGCCACTTGTGTAGCCAGCCAGTCTATCTGTGGGACAAGGAGGCCACAACTGTCACATATCCACCTCTTCCCTGGCTCTAATTCTACAATGAGGAATATCCCAGATACCGCTGAAAAGGGGGCTACACACATGTGGTCCAGAGGTACACACTATAGCTTGAATCCACTTCCAAGTTCTCTGTGTTGCCAGATAGGTTGAAAAATCAAAGAATATGGAGGTGCTTAAAGGAAGCAGGTGGGGCCATACATTGCAACTTGAAGCTGGTGGAGGAAAAGCAAAGGGCCCAGAACACTACAGCATATACTGAATCCACCATGCCACTTACCATCAGGCTTTGGGCAACCAGACAAACCAATAAGAAGTAAGGTTAAGACCAGCAAGCTGGCTTAGTAGGTACAGGTACTTGCTACTATGCCTGACAACCTCAATCTGCTCCCCAGAATCTACATGGTGAAAAGAGAAAAGTGACTCCCAACAATTGTCTTCTAACTTCCACAGGTATGCTGTGGAATGTCTGTGCCTCAACCTCCATAAAATAAGTAAATAAATTGGTTTTGGTAGCCTGAAAACCTAAGTTAAATCCCGAGACATGGTTGATGAAAGGAGAACTGACTCCCATAAGCTGTCCTGTTAACTTATAGATATGTAGATGAGTACGGGTGTGAGTGTGTACAAGCACACACATGCATGTACACACACACACATACACACACACACACACACACACACTTAAGATAAAATTTAAGAAGCAATGCTGAACACCCTCTCTTACATCCTACTCTGACAGAGAAGTAAAGGTTAAGATACATCAGTTTGTCTGGGTTACTAGATGTACATTATACAGCTATACCAGAATCTTTGTTTGAACAGCTATACCCATTATACAGCTATACCAGAATCTTTGTTTGAAGTGCAGCCAGAGCAATGTCTTCAGATGAATCCTGACTTCTGTCTAACTTTCCAGAGGGAAATGATCGCTATCTAACACAAGAACAATTTTCCCAGCTATCTTGAACTAAGTCACCCACCGGAGTCATCCTCTGTGTCTGAATCCTCTGCAGTGGGCTGAGATGACACAGGCAGCTCCACCAGCTTGAGGTCGTATTTTCCTTCTTTTCCCATCCTGTATGAGTTAGTGCTGCCTGTGTCCCACTGGACCCTGATCCAGCCATCCTCACCCAGCTCACCAATTACCCGGCCTAGACCTGGGGGAGGCCCATCCTGAAAAAGAAAAAAATACAAACCAGGTAAGAAAATGTGTGTCCTGTTCTGGACCTACCATAGTTCCTGTATAAATTCTGTACACAGATTTTCCATCAACCCTCTCCTGACTCAAACATACCTGAAAAAAATGTACAGATCATATTATCTTTAAATGTCATGAAATCAAATGCTCATCTTCCTTTATCAAGAAATACAGAGACATGGAGTGAATTCTCTCAACTAGGGGACTCTGAACAAATGTATTATGAGTGTCCTAGCAATGGAAGTGGTCTCTCCAGTGTCCTGACTACTTCCTTAGACTGTGAACCTAGGCTCCATAGCAACACTCTATGAACCATTCCAAAGGAAAAAAAGCTGTTGATAGCATGCTATTACTTGGGTCTCAGACAATTCCACTTCTAGGGATACTGTGAAAAAACACAAGCTTAGCAGTGTGGCCAAGAAAAATCCCCATGACATCATGGGAAGTACAATGTCTTTTGCCTGTATTTTATTGTTCAGCAATCAGCAGCTAAGTCATCTATCCATCTCACAAGTCCTGAATTCAAGCAGCCACCTACTCTATCTTCCACTGATTGATACATGAGATGTGCTAAAACGATAATGAAATCTCTAAATACCTGGTCACCCCATTTCCAGTCCACTCCTCTCATGACCCTGGTTCCAATCTTCATCATAGCAGCCAGTTCCGGCCCTGAAACAGGGAGCTGGACAGGGGCAGTTTCTCTCCTTGTTTCTTCCAACACTGTAGCAGAGGCTCCCCGGGCAGAGGCACTCATGTCATCCTCAACACCGTCACAAGTAGGACCTGTCAGAACATCAAACAACAGCTGAGTCCTACTTTTATTATTTTTTTAAATTGTGTCATTACTTATGTGTAAACTATGTGTCCACATATGGGTACAGTGGTAACATGAGTCTAAAAGAGGGCCTCAGATGTCCTAGAGCTGGAGTTATAGGCGGCTGTCAGTCACCAAACATGGGTGCTGAAAACTAACTGAACTCAGATCTTTGCCACAGTGGGAAGTGCTCTTTTAACTGCAGAGCCATCTTTCCGACCTCCAATGTCCTATTTTTAATAGATACATCAGCAGATGTGGTAGCACTCAAGATAATCGTGAGTTCAAAGTAGACTGGTCTACACAGAAGGATCCTGTCTCAAACACAAATACACACACACACACATACACACACACACACACACACACACACACAGGGGAGGGAGGGAGAGAAGGAGAGTGGAAGAGGAAGAGGGAGGGAGGGAGGGATGGACTCAAAACAGTTTCTCAAAAACTGACCATATACTTGGACTCAAAGCAAGTTCCAACAGATGTAAGTAATTTAAAATAATAGCCTGTATCCTATCTGGCCACCAAGGATTAAAACTAGATATAAACAACAACAACAACAAAAGTACAAACTCAAGAAAACTGAACAACTCACTATTGAATAAAAATGAATCAAGATAAAAATTAAGAAGTGTAAAAACGTTTTAGAATTGAATGAAAATGAAAACACAATATACTCAAATATATAAGACACATATGAAGGCAGCTCTAAGAGGCAAGTTATACACTACATGACTAAATAAAACAAATGTTTAAAAACTACTTTGTTTTTTTTTTTTTAAGTAATAACCTAATGGCATACCTGAAAGCTCTTGAACAAATAGAAAAAAATAACACTCAAAAGTAGTAGATGGCAAGAAATAATAAAGTCAGGGCTGAAACCAAAAAATATGAACAGACAAACGCCACTACCACCACCACCAATAAAACACAATACAAAAAAATCAATGAAATGAATTAATTCTTGGCAAAAATCAGTAAGATTAATAAACCTTTAGCCAAATTAACTCTGATTAATAAAATCAGAGTTGAAAAGGGACCAAGAATAGGGGAAAAAAAAGAAAAGAGATGAGAAAACCAGGTGGTGGTGGCATATGCCTTTTAATCCCAGCACAGGGGGATCTAGGGCAGCCTGGTCTACCAAGTGAGCCATCAGGGAAACACAAATCAAAACTACTTTGACACTCTTACACCTGTCAGAAAGGCTAAGGTCAAAAACACAAGTGACAGTCCATGCTGGTGAGCATATGGAGCAAGGGGAACACTCCTGCACAACTGTAACATATGTGTGGGGTCATTCAAGAGGTTTTACCCAGAAACTGATGGAAACAGATGCAGAGACCCACAGCCAATCATTAGATAAAACTTGGGGCGTCCTGCGGTAGATGATGGAGGAAGGATTGAACGATCCAGAGGGGTCAAGGGCACCACAAGAAAACCTATAGAATCTATAGACTCCACAAACCTGAGCCCATAGGGGCTCACAGAGGTTGAACAGCCAATCAGGAAGCCTACACTGGGACTGACCCAGCCCCACCACACACATGTTACAGTTGTGCAGCTTAAACTTCCTGTGGGACTCCTAACAATGGGAGAAGCAGATGTCTCTAACTCCGCTGCCTGCCTCTGGGATCCTTCTCCCTACAGAGTTGCCTTCTCTATACTAAATATGAGAGAAGGTGCCTAGTCTACTGCAACTCGATATGCCATGGCTGGTTGATATTCATTAAGTCCAGTCCTTTTCTGAAGAGAAATGAGGAGTAGATGGGGGAGAGGGAAGGGCTAGGAAGAGAGGAGGGAGGGGAAACTGCAGTCAACATGTAAAATAAGTAAAATTTGAAAAATGTAAAAAAGACCTACATATAAGAGCTGAAACAATAAATCCTACAGAAGCAATAATAGGTAATTTTCACTGCCTTAGTCTTGACGCTGGCTTTGTGATAATGACAGAAGCACAGACAGCAAAAGGAGAGTAAACTAGAAGGACCATCAAAAGTTACAACTTCTGTGCATCAAATAAAAATACAATCCACAAGACAGGAAAGTTTATCCTCAAATAAAAGAACATCTGCTAAAGGTGTACAGGTGTGCAAGGGTCTATCATCCAACATATTTTGTGAAGAGCTTGAAGATTAGTAACTCTTCTTTAAATGTTTGCTTCATTTATGTAATTTTTTAAACTAATACTCCTATATCTCAGTAACAAAAGGCAATGAATGTAGCTCATTTAAAAAAAATGGGTAAAAGACATTTCTGAAAAGATGTAAACAGACCATAAAATCATTTGTCATTAAGTTGGAAGGTAAACCAAAAATACTAGAAAGCACTTCACATTCATTGAGATGGCCTTAATTCCCAAACTACAGCACTACAACTGTTAAAAGGTTCAGATGCTGGGACTTGCATGTGGGGAACCAGTGTGCAATTCAGTGGCAGAGTCTGCTGCACTATTCACTCAAAGTGGAGCACCCATATTCCTAGGCAGGAGTACTGCAGAAGTAAGACATTAATGTTTATATATGGCAGGCCTAATGCCTACACCCTAGAGGCAGAAGCAGGGATTCTCTGTGAGCATAGACTTTCAGGCCAAGCAGAGAGAGCCACATAGAGAGTATCTTTAAGGGGGAAAAAAAAAGTATATGAAAGAAGCCAGCTAGCAGAAAAACTAGAAATCTCTCCTTACTATGGCTATGTGTACCAGAGCATGCGCACAAACGCTGCACACCATGAGATTATCCAATCTGTGCAGTATGTGTGCCATTCATATTCTTACATTCCCCAAACACTATGGCTTGTAAGCATTACAGCTCAGAAATGCTTCCTTTCTTAATAAACTGTTTATTTTCTCTCATCTGTAGGTTTGATTCTTGCTCCAGTACAAAACAACCTGGAAACAACAGTAGATGGCCTCCAAAATGCAGTATTCAGCTGTAACACTACCACATGACCTCAGTATTCTACTCCTTTTATAAACAAAAGAACTAAAAATAGGTATTCAAGAATTTATATACAAACATTCCTGACAAAACTACTCACTAAAGTAAATGGTAAAACAATCCATCTGTCTACCAGTGTATAAATGTCAAATAGGCAAATAACATTTTCAGTCAAAAAAAGAATGAAGTACTGACATATACTAAAATTCAAATATAAAAGCCTATAAATTGCAATACTGCACTTACATGAAATACTCAAAAATGTAAATTCATTGAAGCAGAAAACTGATTTTTGGTTACCTGGGGCATGACAACAATAGTGACTAATAAATGGACATAGATTTAGATTTGTGTTTCTGAAAATTTTCTGAAACAAGACAGCAGTAACAGCTGCTCAGAATGTGAATGTCCCTGGAGGGCATGGTGGCCCACACCTTTAAACCCAACACTGGAGGCAAAGGCAGGTGGATCTCTTTGACTTCAAGGTCATAGTGAGCTCCAAGCTAAGCAAGCATAGTGAAATCCTTTTATATAAGTAGGTCATCGGGTGGGGATGCTTGAGTAAAACTTAACCACTGTGGTAATTACAAGATGGTGGAGCTTACTTAACTGTAAATTTACATGGCTCTCAAAATTCAATACTGTTAAACAAACTTTTCTGACTTCTATTAGAACACGAGGAAACTGCCCAAGCCATCAAGGGTATGCATATCTGCAAAGCCACCAAGTATCTGAAGGATTTCACTTTAAAGAAGCAATGTGTGCCATTCCTGCGGTGTAATGGTGGAGTCAGACGGTGTGCCCAGGCCAAACAGTGGGGCTGGACACAGGGAGGGTAGCCAAAAAAAAGAGTGATGAATTTTTGCTGCACATGCTTAAAAATGTCCCTAATGTTGTTCAGTTACAAACTCAACACATTAAAAAAGCTTGCTGTTATGTTATGCATACTTTACAATTCCTTTTTAAGGAAAAAAAAAGTAAGTCCCATTTTCCTAAAGGACCCCAAGCCAATTCCAACCTACCGATCAGCCTCAGGGCTGTCTGGGTGAGTGCCAGCGTGCCCGAGTTGAGCAGGAGGTCAAGGTTGTTTGCACCATGCTGCAGGGTGAGCATACTGAGCATCACCAGAAGAAATCGAGCTTGTGGGATGGTACCCAGACTTGGTCCCGCCGGGTTTTCATTGGTAATGGTTTGTAGGGGAACGGGCTGGATACCTAACAAGCATTGACATTCATTTGAATTCCTTATTCCTGGGTACAATACACACAATCATATACACACTGGAGTTTGGTTATTAATTACTTGTTTGTTTCTGTATTTTTTTTTTTAAATTGAGTTTCCACATAATGTGGTTAGGGCAAATCTATTTTACTTTGTGATATTCCCACACACTGCTATCTCTGTCTTCAGTATACAGTACAAAGAGGGTAAATTAAGTTAGCCCAGTAATAAATTCTAGTACAATTTTCATCAGCGCTCTGTAGGTAGACCTCTGTGAGTTGAAGGCCAACCTGGTCTAAATATTGAGTTCCAGACTGGCAAAGGCAACATAGTAAAACCCTGACTCTTAGTAAGATCCAAAAATCAAAATGAAACAAAAAATTGCAAACAAATACCAATTTAAAAGTTTTGGGATGAGCACCCCAAAGTGTGGCACTCCATATTATATAATAGTACCCTAAAGTTTAAAATCAGTATCATGATGTTTTCTAAACATCTTTGGCCATATTTCACTTTACCACCAAACAATGAATCTTATTATTTCTCCATAGATACTCAAATTATCTAAAAGAAAAGTATTAGTTTAGGACACTGGCACCCTAAGGTATTTGGTACAACACTCATAACAATGTAGTTTTCATTACATTTTCATTTTTCAGTACATTTTGAGATTATTTATTCTGACAAATTTTCAAAGTTCTATTCTCAATCTTAAAAAGGCTAAAAGCACCTAAGATTATTGATCTGATGAACAAATTTCCAAAACAAAAAGTAACCTCTTTATAAATTTACACCATATATACTTAAAAGTATATGGCACTGCTGCAATTACAGTCATTACCATAATATCAGTTTTAAAATAAGGCCTTTGAGTTATCACTTTTTGTTTAGCTCACCCAGCTCTTTAAACTTGGCACTTGCATCCATCAGAACAGATCGAATATTCTGAACTGCCCAAGCATACAGCTTGCCAAAAGTCACTTCCAGCAGCATCCGATTAAATGGTGGGATCAAATCCACATCCCTCAGACAGTCTGTAAGTGGTTCCCTTTCAAACAAAGAAACAGAATTTGACTTGGGACACTGCCAGACTTTCAACTTCAAAAGAACATTAGTATGTTGTCAAGATTCCCGTATTGAGAAAAACTGTATAAAGCTTTACCCTATATCAATTCCTTCAGGAATAAGTCTTTGCCATCCACAAAACATAGCATACTGCACAGAAGGAAGTAAAAAACTTTTGGCTGCCAGTTTCAGAATTGTATCTATCCCTTCCAGACGAACCTCTGCTCTCTCCAACTGCAAAATAGCAATATTTATAGTCAGTGCTCTATGTGACTCAGTGCAAAGCATTGTGCCACAGAAAGTCTTACCTGTTTTAGTAGGCATTTCCGCATTTTTTCCACATCTACTGGCTCTTCTTTAAGGGCAAATTCAACAATTGTATTGAGGAGTGCAGACTGTGGGTAAAGGCCCTGCACATTTTGCTTTAACCATTTATATTTATGAACCCCTGTAACTGTATTCAACAATGGTTGCCATTTATCCTAACAAAAAAGAACAATATAAATCATTAGTTTACCCTATTACCATGTACTATAAAAGTTCTTTGAATATAAACAAGATACCAATAGTTCTGTTGTTTGTTCACTAGGACTAGAACCCAAAACACTGTAACACAAGCTTGGAAAGCACTCTGTGTCACTGATATTTTAAACTGATTAAGTAACAGATATTACTTTTAAAAATATTAATAGCCTAAGGAACCAATAGTTTCTCATGCAAATAGGAAAATGAATGAATGATTAAAAAAAAAAGAAAAGGAAAAAGAAAGATGCAATACTGAGTCAAAAACAAAAGGAAATAGTTTTCCTGCAGTGTGACTAGTGAGAACACTGTGAGCTAAGTTTATTAAATAATCTGGGACCGTACTTGTAACAGTACTACACTACACTCACTATCCTACAGCTGCTTAGTACAACAGCCTGGTGCCAGAGATTCATTTGTGTGTAGTATTTCTATAATGCAATCTAAGAATCACAGAACATACTTCACCTTAGGAGACTTCATAGAAATGGGTCTTTTGTCTACATTTATAGGACTATGAGGCAAAACACAAGCTTCTTCTAAATCACTCTCTTCATTTCCAATTTTTTCTTCACCATCAGTAGATTCTGGTTTCTTAGGAACTGTAATTAAAAACATAAAAATCATTTATATAACTTTTAATTAAGAAATACTTTAATGTGCAATAATGAGCAAGTTGGGGGTTTTGTCAGCTTGACCAAAGGTAAAGCTTATCTAAAAAGAGGGAACCACAACTGAGAAGATGCCTCCCAAGACTGGCCTGTGGGCAACCATTGGAACACTCTTTTAATAAGTGATTGATGTGGGAGATCCTAGACCACCCCATCGCTGGGATGGTGGTCCTGGGATCTACAAAAAATAAGCTGAGCAAGTCATGAGAAGCAAGCCAGTAATCAGCACTCTTCCACTGCCTCTGTTCCAGTTCCTCTTTCCAGATTCCACTTGGAGTTCCTGTCCTGACTTCCCTCTGTGATGGAGTGTGATCTGAGAGTTGTAAGATGAAATAAACCCTTTCTTCTCCAAACTACTTCTGGCCATAGTGTTTTTACATAAGAGCAGAAAGACAAAGAAGGTTAGATATTTTCTTTTAAAAAGCAAAGAATAGCACCATCAGCTGTAATCTCAAATGTCAGAAGTAAAACCTATCACAGGGAGTCTCTCAGGGCATCTGGGAACAACACTCAGCCATATTATGTCAGGGACAGAAGCAGTGAGACACTGCAACAGAGAAGAGCCCTCATGAAGAGTGAGCCTCTCCTAAAAAGCAAGGGGGAGTAACTAAGTCTTTGAGGCCACTCAGGTCTTTGTAAATGCACAACACTACAGTTTCTATAGCACAAAACGTAGTTACAGATGACATGAATATACACAGGTGAGGGCAGGCAGGAACTGGTGCTCAAGCTCAGCAGAAAAGGTGTGTGCAGAAAAGGTGTGTGCTGCCAACCCTGATACTGGGAGTTTAATCTCTGGAACCCACATGGTGGTAGGAAAGAACAGACTCTTGCAAGCTGTCCTCTGACCTTCACAAGTGTGTCATGGCACTTGGGCCCACATGTGTCACACATAACAAATATTTTTTTTTTAAATTGCACTTTTATTTATATAAGTTGCAATTTAAATTTCATGAAATTTCATGTGTCAAAATATTATCCTTTTTTTATTTTTTTTGACTTCTTACAATTTAAAATTCAAAACAGCCAATCTTAGCATATAATCAAGGTAAAGATAGCAACAGGACACATTTGGTCTACAGTCCCTACTTGTCCTTGCTGGTCTCCTGCATAATTCTTAACCATCAATGTATAACTAAACTGCATGCCTCTTCTGTTAGCCTCTTTAGTCAGGAACACTTCAAGACTGTTGCATTCCATCATAAATACTATGACAATACAAGGAAATGTCACAGGCATCTTGATACATGCCAGTATCAAAAACTTCCCTCTGAGGTCACAGACTCAGACAAAGGTGTAGAAAGTATACACCGTAACAACATGTTCTAACTTTTTATATTATTACCTCTCTTTTTCCTTCTTTCTCGAATTATCTTCTGAGCTATCCTCCTCCAACGGGGTAATGAGCCTAACAGCTTAAACTTAGACATTATAGAAAGATCACTACAAACAGCAGGCCTCAATTCATTGAAGAGAAATCTCAAACGTTCAATGACAGGAGCACACACCTCCTTGTAGGAACGGCCCTGTTCTTGATGAGTCTGCCAAGGTAAATAGAGAAATGGACTTAACGATAAGTATTTTGGCAACTGTCCACACAGCACAGAAAAAGAATTAAAATCCATTCACCTTAATGAGTGAGCATTTTGCTTGGTAGACAACTCTACACACATCCACCACAGATTTAGGCAATGTTCTGTGCTTTACTTGCTCAATACCAAGTGTACCAACATGAACTAAAGATAGTGCTACATGACCTGTAAATGACATTTTGAAAGGGCAAGGTAGGAATTAATGTATAACACATGCCATTTGAAAGGTCTACAATGTAATTAAAACACATGAATACTGAGGTCTGTACCTAAATCTTCATGTTTTAGAAGGCAGCATAACAGAAGACGGCCAACCTCTTCCACAGGATGCTCAGGAGGAAACATGATCGGTGTGGTCAAGTGGCACTGTCTACAGTACCTTTCAATTTGACACAGAAAGTCCTGTAAGAAGAAGGGTCAGAGGTAACCTCAGAGCCATGAGTAAATCTTCACACACCCAAAGCTTTTACCCAACTTTTTGCAACAGGTAATCTATATCTCACTTTTATGAATGCAGAATCAATTTGTCATCTCAAAACCAAATCTCCAAATAACACACAAGTTGAGCTGTGTTGAAGATACAGAATGCTAAGTCAGGAGAATCTAGCTCACCTTCACATTGTAGTCCTGGATGTTATTATCAGCAATGGCTTGCAGGAATGCCTGAGAATGATCACCCAAGGCCCATCTGTGAGAACACAGTCGGGACTTGCTGATAGGTGTGCCCCCAGGAGAGCTACAGTGGTCCTCATCTTTCTCTTCATTGTAGCTATAGTGAATCTGGCTGGTCTGTAGACCCCCAGAGAAAATCGATGACTGCAGCCACTCTAGAAAATGTGTAAGTATTCATTAAAGAGAAACTGAAGTAAACTCTTCAGAAATAAACACACACAAAAATAAAATAAAATAAAATAAAAAATCCTGAACTGAATACTCAATTTCAAAAAGGAAATTCAGCACCATTCTTAAGTTACCAACATACTTACATTCTCTAAAGTTTCTGATTGTCTAATATACCTAAGGATGATGTGAAGTTTAGTTTAAACGACCCATCATCTTGACACAATGTAGAATCACTTGAGAAGAGACTTGCTAAAAGAGACTGTCTAGATCAGATGGACCCTTGAACATCTGTGGCAGATTGCCTTCACTGCATCTACTGACCTGGGAAGATCTAGGTTCATGAGTGACACCATTCTCTTTTCTTACCCTCAATCAAGGCTGTGTTAAGGTGTTTTATCTAACAACAGGAACAGAACTAAAATGCACGACACTAGAACCCAGTGCAGGTTTCACAAGTCTGTGTGCTCTGGTTTGGAGAGGGCTTCAACATGTCCCCAAAGGATTCTTACACTGAGAGCTTGATCCTGAATATTGTGATGTTAGGATGTGATGAGACCTATACAATGTAGGCCCAGTGGGAGGCCCTCAGAGGTAGGTCACTGTGACTGTGTCCATGGAAGAAATATCGTGCCTCGAGGATCCTGATTGGTCATAAAGAGAACAACTGCTAAAAAGCCTAAACTTCACTCCTAAATCACATTTGGACTTTCTATATTATCAGCTGATTTCATTCTCCATGGGTAATGTAACCAAATGGGCCTGTTAGTCATGCTACTTGGATTTACTCAGGATTTGTTAAGGTAACACACCATCTGAAGACGCAGATAACACTTTCACAGGGTAAGCAACAAAAGCTCCCCTTACACACCTAAGCACTCATCTCCAGTTGTGAAGGGAAAACAGCAAAGGCATGTCAAGAGCATGAAGGCAGAAGATAACCACTATACTAAAGGAAGAGGAAGTGACAACTGAGTATTCTGAGTTCTAGAATAAGGATGCTGAGCATGCAGACAAGAAACAGCATGCCTGAAAGGTCTCTATAAAGACCACCTTCAATCTGATTTTTCATAAAACTAAAAAAAAAAAAAAGACAATATTTTAACAAACCCCCAATCATAAAAAAAATCTTAATAATGAGAAAGCAAAAGACTGGAAAGGAGAGCTGTGTATACTGTACTACGTGTGGGATGCAGGATCAGGTAAGTCTGACAGGAATATATCTTTTGTTGTGCCAATTAGGAGTATTAATCATAGCTGCTTATGTCTCACTGGAGGAAACCCCACGAGATTATTACTGGAACGCACATCACTGCAGGTTTTCATTGAGGACTAGGACTTAATTTATCAGTAAATATAATCTAATATGCTAATCACTCCAGCAATCAAATTTGGGATGCTTTCATTGCTCTTACTGGATATCTAGATTTGAAATACTAGGGAACTTTCACAAATGGCTATGTCAATTCTTCCAAAACACACACTTCGCTGACCATAATAACCTTGCTCTATGGGAGAAAAAAAAAAAAACAAGCACCTTTTATGCCCCAAAGATAAGCTTTTGACCTGGCAGTGGGAAGGGCCACACCTGCCAGATTGTACAGTGCCTTCCATCCCTCTAACCCTAGAGTCTTCAAGCTCCTCCTTTGCTGACTTATGTGAAACGCATCCTCCATTACTATGACAAGTCTCAGGGAGGAATACAAGTTGTACAGTCTAGTTCTCAAGTAGCTTAGCCAGCATGGAGGCCATCTTGCAGTCTCCAGACACCCACTCTAAAGGTTCCTACCCTCCTCAGCATGTTCTTCCCATTAGGCATTTCTGTCAAACATACTGTACCATAAAACTGGTTAACAAAAAATAAATGTTTTCTTACTGGCGCATTCAACCTCCACAGGAGATAGTGGTGTGCTCATTGCTAAGTAGGAAGCATGCAACCCAAGAAGTAGGCCCAGGTTCCTCTCTGTGTCGATCAGAGGTGAAGACAAACTGCCAAGATCTGGTATGGTAACAACTTCTTGGTCAGGCTGGAAAAGTTAATTTGTCGGTTCAGAAAACAAAATTAATTAAAATTACAACATCAAAAAAGACCAGTAGCTTATGTGCCTAAGATCTTTTATCAAGATCAGAACAAAAGGTGCTAAAGGTACTTGTCAGTACATCCTGTAATGAGTTTATGTTAGAGTAACCAATTAATAGCATATAAAAACACTAGACAGCAAACAGGAGAAAACAAATAATAGCTCTGGGGCATAAAAGAGAAGAAGCATCATTAAATGACTGAACTAGAATATTCTCTTGAATCCAACAGATATTTCAGAATGGCTGTGTGTAATGTTTCAGAAAACAACAACAAAACACTGAGTGCACAGAAACAATGAGAAATGACAATAATAAACACACAGCAGTATCATTATAGAAGAGTGAGCTGTGGTCATAAAACCAGTCATTCTGCATAGGAAAAAAAATCAAGTGTACTACATAAACTTTCCAGTCAACTCAGACAATGCATGAGGTTCATTTTCCCTTTCATAAATAAAATGGCTTAAGCCTTGTTTATGGCATTTGCTGACTTTTGTTACCTCTAGATATCTGGAAGGTCAATTCAAATATATAAACTCCAATATTCATTAATTTGCAACAAGGACATATTTCTTTCTAAAAAATTATTGTTCTATTTTTTTTTGTATGACAGCAAGCTTTTCTAAATTTTTATGTGCCAGGAGATAATGGCACACACCTTCAGTCCCAGCACTCAGGAGGTCAAGACAGGTGAATCTCTGAGTTTGAAGCCAGTCTGGTCTGCAGACAGAATTCCAGGATGCAGGGTAACACAAAAAGAAACCCTGTCTTAGGGGTTAGGGGAAGACTAAATTGACAAACAAACTGTAAGGTCAAAGTTTAATGTCTTTTTTTTTTCTGGAACATTTCTCTATTTCTTGCCTGATGTTAACTCTTCAAGACTTATATATAATAAACCTTAACACATAAAATGTAAATTCATTTACCAAAAAAATCCTATAAGTCATTTATGCCCAACTGTGAGTATAAGTAAAAAGTCATACCATAACAGGCACCTCCCCTATTTCACACAAAGCAAGCACACAGCCTCACCTCCAAATAGTGGCCAACACAGAAGGCATGCATGGATTCCTGTGTGTCTTCAAACTGCAAAGCTGCTTCCAAAGCTACCACTGGATCTTCCCCTGCAAACTGAGCTAAAACAAAAAGGGAAACAGCAGTATGAGTTCAATGCAATTTGTTCAGACAGCTCTGGTAGACAGACAACAGACAGGAAGTCAGTCTGGGACACTGGCATGGAAGAATCTGCCACTTTCCCAGGCTTGCCTGGGACAACTCAGAACTCAGCACAAGTTCTACAAAGTACTTGAAAATAAAAATGCATGATGGGAGGCCCTGACTTTAATTCCAGCATTTGGCAGACAGAGACAGGCACATCTCTGAGTAAAAGGCCAGTCTGGTCTACAAGAATTCCAAGACAGCCAGAGCTATACAGAAAAAAACTTGAATCTCAAAAAAATAAAGAAGAAGAAAAGCATGATGATAAGAAATTCTTCAACTTGAGCCTAAATTTGTTGTGAAGACAGAAACAAAGTCCCAGATTTTGTTAAACCTGAGGCTAAATTTAAGAAATTATTCATAAACTGAGGACTCTATTTAAAATCATACATACTGTAATTTTTAACTATGGAATAAAAAATGAAGCCTTACCCAGTATACTATTTCCTGTTAATGACTGTGTCTGAAAGTCTTTTATATCATATACTTTTCCATCAATTACAGTCCAGAAGCCACCATCTTTATTGTGATTCTCCAAATCAGCTTTGCGTATCAGTGTCACCTCCTCATTATTTCTACAGTTCTGACCAGTGAAAAATGACTCTATAGAAATAGAAACCAAACTTCAGTCATCAGATCAAATGTCCCAACAACCCTAACCCTAATCCTAACCCCACCCCCACCCCCACTCGGGTTCATTAATAATCTCCCCAGTTCAATTTTTGTTGCCCACATACTCATGAATATGGAGCCTTCTAATGAAGTCCAAGGGCCACATCCACAAAGACAAGTGACACTATTAACTCTCCATAGCTCCTCAGTGAGGAGTGAAGCATTAGAAACCCCTTCACAATCCATGTTAACAATGTTGAATATCCTCATCTTTCATAGGTCTTGTGTAAGACACCACAGGTGCTATGAGTTTTGTAGTATAACAGTTCTGCTGTGTCTTCTCCCAATCTACACCCTCTCCTATGATGGACCATGAGCCTTGGAGTGGGTAAGAAGTCAGACTGATATCCAGTATGTGGCTGTGCACTCCACAGACACTTGCACCTTATGCTCTGTACTTTGACCAGTCGCAAGTTCTTCCTCAACTACCAGCCACAATACAAAGAAACTTCTCTGGTGAGGTCTGAGAGCTAGCCATAGATTACATGGGTACTGACATAAAACTTTTAGAGCAATTTGATACTGTGTTCATTTAGCAAAGCAACAGTACTAGGTTCACCAGTGCTTCCAATGAACTCCCTAACCATGGCTTCTTGACCAGACTTACAGTATCAGAGATGCATTTCCTCCTATGAAAAAGCCTTAAATCCAACCAACAACTTTTAGCCCTATATAACATCTCTGCCATTTTTGCACCCAGTAGGTTTATCTTGGCACACTAATTGTTTACACAGAGTTCATCACTAGGTTAAGAATGTTAATGACTCTATCCCTATCCCAACCCCAAGTTTACATATCTTCAGGTACTATAATGGCTAGCCAGCAGGGAAGAAGCTTCTTGACTAGTACCTGCTTGAGTTGTCCACGTCAACATCCTGTGACTAATGTGTGTAGTATCCCCAGCAATATGGTCTTACCACCAAGTTCTTGTGGGTAACCAAGAGCAACAGTAATAGTCTGTATCATTCTGGAGGAGTCTCTAGGACATCTATGAACAACAGCTTGTAAAAGGATTTCCCACTGGTGGCATTGAGTTTTTTATTTGTCAACCAATGGTCACTGGGAGGAGCATTATACATGCATTTTGGAAGCTTATAAAATATTTCCATATTTTTTTAATGTTAAGTTGCAGGCTCCATGGCTCAGTGGATAAAGACACTTGCCACACCAGCCAGACACCTGGGGTCAATCCACAAAGTTGTCCTTTGACCTCCACGTTCATGCTCTAGCACACATGGACCATCATTCAACATCCTAACCAATGCACACATAAATGATAATAAAAATGACTTAGCCTCAGCTTCAAATATTCCACAGCTCAAAACTGGAGAAGTCAAAGTTTTGTTTCAACTTACTACATACTATACAATTAAGGTTTAATTTTTTTGATGTATTGTGAATGATATATACCAGCCACCATGGCCTGGCTGCTCCCAGGACCAAGAGAGTCCACAAGTACAATGTGACCTTGGTCCTACTGGTTTAAAAAAAAAGATGCCAACCCGCAATAACTAGGCAGAAGAGACATGGGGCGGGGTGGGGGTGGGGGGGGCGAACTCTCCTGGGCTTGGAGTATGAGGAGACCACAAGGAAAAGAGAAGGTGGAAAGAGAAGGAAGCTGCCATGGGGAAGGTGAGTCATAAATATATGGCCATGAGGGCTAGCCAATTAAAGTTAAGAGCTGCCCAGATGAAACATGGCAAATTATAAAATGGGGTTATCGATGGGGAAATAGATTCTAATAGCAGAGAGGGTAAATGTCTGTCTAGCTTTAGTGCTGATTAAGGCTTATTATAAATATTAAAGTTGTGTGTCTTTTATCTGGGAACTGAATAAGCAAAGGTGGGACAGAGGATATAAATTGAGATTAAATACTTTCGACAAAAATAGACAATGACTAAAAAGACAAAGTCAACTGAATACAGAATTCCCTGTTCACCAATGTCAAAACATCATGAATGACTTCAGAAAGTTAGCCCCAACCAGGCTACTCTATACCTAATCACCTAATAGTAACTTCTAGAAATACCACTCAGGGAAGGGTTTTTGAAGTTTCTAAAATTTCAGAATTTAACTACTAAATAAAAAAAAAATCTCTCTTAAATGTAACCTAAATCTCTTATTTGGATAATATTCTATCCCTACTCATATGGCCATCAGTGAAAACAGCAGTAATTAGACTTCCTTTTTCAAAGTCTTTCAATCAGAAAGGAAGAACTGGGTTATAGCAGACAAAGATAAAAGATCCCTGAGTGAAGAAGGTACTTTAAGTGAAGACAGCATACCCATAATTCCAGGCCAGGCCAACTCTTCATGATCATCCCGCTCCTTTCCTGGTGCTAAATGGTTGAAACGATCCAGGTGCTCCAAGAGACCTCCAAGCAGAGGTATAGCTCCAGCCTCTTGCATTAGACTAGCATTTTTACTGAGCAGAAGCACTATGGAGACCACTAGCTCTGGAAGGAGTACACCTATATTTAAACAAAAAGAGTTGGTAAGCTTTTTACAATGTGGGGCTGGGGCAGCAGGCCCCTAGCATGCTCAATGTTACAAAAACAAAAAACAAAACAAAACAAAAAAAAAACCACAACAATACAGAATTAATAACCTTGCTCTATGTTTAAGTTCTATGTCACAGAACAAGGAAGGCTTATGAGTTAGGGTATTTCTACTAGCATAGTACTATTTTTTTAAAGAGAGTAGTACAGCTTTAAGACTGAATTCTTAAGGGGCATAAAGATTTTTCAAAAACACACGGACTTCAAACACAGACCTATTTCACCTGTGTGTGATGTATTCAGAAAACTACTTGTTTGGCAATATTCTTACCATCTGAAAATAAACCCTACAAAATAATGCTCTCATCTCAGAAAATTAGCACAAGATTCTGAAAGTAGCAACTCATTTTTATACAGTCAAAATGAAATTAAATCCTAAGCACTCATCTCACTACATTTCCATCTGTATCATAAGATTCCATTACCAGGTTACTTAACAAGAAAGGGAGAGAAGGAAGGAAGGATGGAAAAAGACAAGAGGACTAATGAAAAGACCAGCAGTCTCAAATGACCTGGACCCTCAAGATCTCTCAGACACTGAACCACCAACCAGGCAGCATATACCATCTGATATGAAGCGCCTGACACATATACAGCACATGACTGCCTGGTCTGGCCTCTAAAGACACTTGAGGCCCCAGGGAGTATGGAGGCCTGGTGGGATGGAGGTGGTGGGATGGGGACATCCTTGGGGTGGGGAGGGGAGTATGGGATGGGGGGGGGCAGATCGGGAAGAGTATGAAGTCTGGACTGTAAAAAAAGGATTAAAGATTATAAATAATAAATTAATTTAAAAAAAAAGACAAGGGGACTAGAAAATGTATAGAGTTGAACACACAAAGTTTTATCAGTAAAGGATACACCATAGCTTTCACCAGTCTCCTAAAATAACAAATGAGTTAACATATGTCCAGTCAAAGTGCAAGAAAGGCTAAAAAGGAAAAAAAAAGAAACACTACAGAAAGGTACCTGTAAAGTCCCCTTCCATTACGCAGGCCACTTCTGCAAAGTGCTGCCAGCTGCTAGAAGCGATGCTGGCAGCCACAGGCAATATGTCTCCAATATGTGTACACACAAGGGCTGTGTACTTTTTTAGCAAAGAGCCAACACCCATTAGCTCAGGACCTTAAAGGAAGATTCAGAAAATTACATTTTCATTACTAAAAATTTTCTTTGATAACTGAGTTGTTCTACTAACCCCACTCCCAAGAAGAGACAGTTTACCTATTTACCCAAATAAGAACAATTTACCCTCAGCCTTTGGCTCTTTTTTGTATCAAAGAACTAGAGGGATAATGACTTTGATTGCATGCCTGATAACCGTAAGAATTTAAATGCTTAGATAATTAAGTAAAATAATAATGCTCCACCACTGGAGAGACAGTTCAGTACCCACATGGCAACTTACAACCAAAATTCCAGTTCCAGGAAACCTGAAGCCCTCTTCTGACCTCTACGAGTACCAAACATACATGTGCTACACATATATACATGCAGGTAAAGGATTCACATATGTAAAAATGAATTTTTATAAGTACATATTTTTAAAGTGATTAGTATAAATATAAATATATATGCTCAAAAAAGTAGATTAAAAATGTAGCTTCCAGGTTTGGTACATTTAATATAGTTTTGTCTGCCTAGAATGTGTATCACATCTGGATACACATTCTAGGCAGACAAAACAAAACAAAAAGAAAATTTAAAAGCTCCAAATGTTTAAGACACTTTCATATTTTAAAAAAACTTACTGGAAGTATCTGAGATTGGACCAATATTTTCTCCTGGATAAAGTTTACTGATGAGCAGGCGCTGAAAGCGCAGTAACAGATCCAATGAAGCCGATCTCTCACAGCTATGCTGCTCAAAGTCCAGACATGAGGAAATGCGGCGAGCAACATCTTTCAGTCTGGCTACAGTCTGAGAAGCAATGTTTCTAAGTAAGGGAAGAGAGAGTGAAAAACGAAAGTTTTCTGTTAGAAAGCAAAGGGAAGAACTTTACATGAACTAATTATCAGAAGCACAGACCATACATAAGTTAACCACCAAATGTATGAGGTGGATCTGCATGCAGCAAGAACATTCTCATTCCAAACTGATCAGATGCCAAAGATCGAATAAAACCCTACCAGACAGAACATCAATGACACAAAATAAGAGCAGATCTTGCTCAAAAAGAAAAAGTTCTATAAAAATATTTGAAAGCAAATCATGTATTTTTTTTCTCCAGAGCAGTTCTTCAAATATAAATGCCATTTGCTCTAAAAGTCAAGATGCACCACATCATTACACTGCTTTTACAAGTCGCTTTCAGCGCCTGCTGAAGGATGGCACAAGAGGATCTTCTGAGCAGAGAACACAGGAGGGAATACTAAAAGGAGTATAAATTGACCCTGATTAGAATAAGATGCCCAAACATCAAAGCAAGAAATCGCAGCTTCAGTCTCTACTATGTATTGAGACTTGAGCCCTCAAGTATAAGAAGAGACGAAGAAAGTCATGAGCTTCTGCCAAGTTTATAAAGTAGTGGAGGTTCCTGTTCTATGAGCCAGGTACAAAGGAACAAAGGTAGAAATAACAAGGGTCAGAAATAGAGGGGCATCAGAACCATGATGCTAGAATGAGATTCTGCAACATGGACTAACTGAGAGTTGGTTTGTTTGTTTGCTTGTTTGTTTTGGGGGGGCTATTATCTACATAAGCAAGGTGTAACTGAAGTCAGCATGACATCAATTCAAAGGGAACAGGGAACCCCAGATGGGATACTTGCTAAGTAACCACAACTCCGGCCCCAAGTGAGCCAGGTCTGATCTTTGGTACAGAGAACAAAAAGAAAGGAATAGGTTAATGAAGGGAAATAGAAGAGAAGAGCTAAAGTCTGGTTCCAGGACTGCCACAAATCAGATCTACCCGAGCAGCTCCAGGCAGAAATATATGCAAGCTACCAACACCTACTATGGTCCCCAGAAGACTGCCTGGGAACCTCTACTCATCAGAAAAGATTAAGAGCATACTTTAGGCTCCATCTCTGTTTTTAAATAATAATGTTTTTGTTTATTCTTTGAGAATTTCATATATTATGTTTTATGAGACTTCTCCTCTTAATTCCTACTGTAACAGCAGACCATTGAAAAAATAGATAGCTTCTATACTGTGGTTGATACAAAACTTTGAACAATATGAATGAAGACAGGACAGTAAGAAAAAAATGAGTAGCTAGGGCTCCTGTGGTAATTGAACTTACACTGTAATATTTGCAAAGACATAGGACCTCACCCTGATCACACATTACAAAAAACACATAGTGAGGTCACCTTTGACCTCCCCTGTCAAGCTCACTACCTGGTAAGTAGCCCTGACAACACAGCAACAGAAGAAATGGGTCTAAAATGAGTACAGCTCAAGATACATTTTAGTGGGGTGGAGTTGGTGAGATGTCTCAGAAGTTACGAGAATCCAAATTTGGTTCCCAGCAACCATCTAAGGCCTATGGTCTCCATGTGCATCTGCATTTACATGTACATACCCCCATATAGGCACACACATATGTACATAATTTAAAATAATAATAAATCTTTTATAAAATGATACATCTTAACTAATGGTATAAAAATTTTAGTTTATTTCCTTTATTACGAAATTCAGATGCATAATCAGAATGTGAAATAGGGTTCATTTATTACAAAAACATCAGAACTCTTTTACTTTCACATGTAAATAATATTCTGTAGTGACTCCCAGCATAAAATTTATGAATCAGTCTGAAATCTGCTCCTCATTATTTTTAGCAAGGATCAATTTCTTCAACTCCCATTTTTTAATAAATAAGTAATAGGAAATGTTTCTAGGTTCTCTTACATTTTTAGACTATTTTGTAATCATTGAATTAATCAAGTCAATATAAATATCTTCTGATCATTATCTGAAGAATAAAGTGTCTATTCATACAAAAATGGCACATTATATATGCTTAACAGCCTAGATTTAGAAGCATTCAAAAGGCTTCTCTGACTGATTTCCAAAGGTTCTAGCAAAACAGGTATAACTCTGTGGCACATATAGGAACCTACCTGCCACAGGAATGAAAAATATGCTCACCAAATAGGACAACCTAGAGAAAGAGCACCTATATGTAATTTTTAGTCACATGAATAAAAGAAAAAATAAACACTCAAAATTTAGTATATTTACCCTATACTCTAGCTTTGAGGGACAGCCCACCAAAGTGCAGCGAACAAAAACTTAGTCCTCGGTTGGGCACTACTGGGAGGTGGTAGAACCTTGAAGAAATGGGACCTAGTAGAAAGAACTTTGGTCACTGGGAACTTTGTCACCTCAAAGGGGATACTGGGAGTCCTGCCCTTCCTATCTTTGTATTTACAACCAAGTCACCATAAGATGAACAGCTTTTCTCTGCCATACACTTCTACCATGATGCACCACAGGCCCAAACGCAACAGAGCCAACCAATCATGGAGTAAAACCTATGAAATGATGAGCTGAAATAAATCCTTTCTCTAGTGACACAAAGCAAACACATTCAAATACTTTGAAAATTTTACCATTTCCACATGAACTCAGAAAAAACTATTGGGGAGAGAGAGAGAGAGAGAGAGAGAGAGAGAGACTGTCAGTGTGTCTGTGTGTGTATGTATGTATTTATTTATGCTTTGAGTGCTAGAGATTGAAGCCAACATGTATGCTAGGCAAGCACTTTACAACTGAGTCTACCCCCAGCTGTACAACCCTATTGGTTTTTATCACTGAAAATTCTATCACTTTATTACTAAAGTTGACAATAATAACTATTTTTAAAACTTAATCACCAAAATTCCACCACTAACCTACTGAGAAGAGCAGGTACGCCCAGCCTACCTACGGCAAACATGGACACAGCTGCTGCCAGAACCTGGTCCCCTGCTGTTTGGGCAAGTGTTTGGGCCAGCCCACTAGAACTCTACTCTCTTTATCACTATAAAACACAATCTAGGCATGCTAGGAGAATGGAGTGGGAGATTCAGAAGTTCAGGGCCACTCTTATCTGCATAGCAAATTCAAGGCCAAGCTGGTTATAACAGACTGTCCCGCCGGGCGGTGGTGGCGCACGCCTTTAATCCCAGCGCTTGGGAGGCAGAGGCAGGTGGATTTCTGAGTTCGAGGCTAGCCTGGTCTACAGAGTGAGTTCCAGGATAGCCAGGGCTACACAGAGAAACCCTGCCTCAAAAAACCAAAAAAAAAAAAAAAACCAGACTGTCCCTTTTCCTCCTCTCCCCAAACTGAAAGCATAACAAAGAGCCTAGATTCAGGGAGTAGAATGTTAGGAATGTGATTTCCTTCTTTTTTTAAATGATATATTTATTTTTATGTCTATGAGTTCTATCTGCATGTACACCTGCATGCCAGAAGAAGGGCATCAGATCACATTATATATGGTTGTGAGCCACCATGCGCTTGCTGGGAATTAAACTCAGGACCTCTGGAAGAGCAGCCAGGGAACGGCCTTGACTGCGGAGCCTTCTCTCCAGCCCCCAAATGTGATTTCTTTCACTGACTTATTGAATTATCTTTTTTATCCACCTTTGTCTGGCTTTGACCCTTCCCAAGGTTAACTTTGATGACAGTTTGCGTTCATTTCATTCTTACTACCTCTGAAACCGGCTTTCCAAAGAACCACTCACTATTCCTTCATTACATTTTTAAGTTAAAAGTTGTCTTGTAAGTTGTTTTTATAAGTTTGTCTTATAAGGTTTTCTGGTTTTGTCTTTTTTCTGTTTGTTTTTTGAGACAGGGTTTCTTTGTGTAGCCTTGGCTGACTATACTGATTATTAACCTCTTTAAAAAGTAACCTTGCCTGGGTTAGAGAGATGGCTCAGCAGTTAAGAGCACTGGCTGCTCTTCCAAAAAACCTGGGTTCAATTCCCAGCACCCACTCAGCAGTTAACTATCAGTAATTCCAGTTCTACGAAATCTAACACCTTCACACAAACATGCTTGCAGGTAGAACATCAATGCACATAAAATAAAAAAATGTAACCATGCCATAATTGTTATAATTTGCATTTCCTTGCTTATTAATGGGCTTAAAAATATTTTTATGATACTTCAATTGTAAAGTGTTACAAATTTCTTCATATCCTCTGTTCTTAGTCATGCTTAAGAACCTTCTCTTCCTTCTACAACTCTATCCTAGATAATCTTTGGAATAAGATCAACAGCTAAATCCATTCTTCAGGCTTTAGTGTTAGATTTCACTAACTGTCTAAATCAGTAACAGTGAACTAAAATGTAGCCCAGCTAATATTATTTACCTAAGAAGCTGCTGTATGAGCTGAACTAGAGGCAAACACTGTTTGCCAGACGATTCATAGATCCCAGTATTAATTAGGTCTTTATCCAGAGGAGTCCTACTTCTATGAAATGTGGAGGCACTGGCTTCCTGCTCATCAATTTCTTTTTCCTTCTGTGCTTCTTTCTTGGCTTCTATATCCTGAAATTCATAAAACACAAACTGGTGAACAGTTAGCTCATAGCATCACAGCAGTCCTAGCCTCAGATGCTGATGCACACAACTGACAATACCTGCCTGTGTATCCTGTCAGAAACCCCACTCCTTGGTTGCTATGGTTTTAAACACATTATTCTCTTTCTGCTTTCTTCTCTTCTTTTATGTGTATAAGTGTTTTGCCTACATGTATGTCTGGACAACATGTGTGCCCAGTGCTGGCAGAGGCCAGAAGATAACATCAAATGCCCTAGAACTTGAGTTAGACATTGTAAGCCAGCATGTGAGTGCTAGGAATCAAGTCAAGGTTATCCAAAAGAGCAGCAGCTAATACTCTTATTGTAGTCATCTCTCCAGCATCAAGACACTGAAATCTTTGCCACCAATTCTGACAAATACTAACGATTTTATAACTCATACAGAGTTAGGAAAGAGCTGCAGCTCTCACACAGCTATTCAAATATAAGGAACAGGGCCCATCTGGGAATATATAAGCATACATGCATCCTAGAACTCAGCTAATGCCTCCCCCAAAATATTTAGTCACAGAGAAAATACATGCTCAATGGGTTAGCACCCACTTTCTCCCCTGATGAACTTAATGATCCTAATGATCACAGTAGATTTAAAAGCAGAAACAACCAAACAAGTATTACAACCATTCAATGGAGTACTTTTCAACAATAAAAAGCATGAAAAAATTCTCAATCATAAGAACAAAGTAGTAACAAACTGTGATATAGTTGAATACAAAAACCATCAATTGAGGCAAAAGAAGAGGTACTACTACCTACTATCCCATTTACATGACATTCAAGGCAGATAATCTAAAGGTAGGGGAGTCTAAATGCAAAGGAATGTAAGGATCTTCCAGGGTGATGAAAATAATCTATGTGATGGAAGGATCTGTCAAATTCATCAAAGTAGACACTTAAGATGGGATTATTTTATCACAAATAAAAACAAAAGTTTGAAAAATTTGTATGTAACTAAAAGTTTTACATTTTGGGTTCTTCAATGATTATAGTCATGATTCCTACATAGGTCCAAATACAGAGTTTTCAATCTCAACTATACACTAAGTAAAATCACTCATTGACTCCTCTGTACTCCTAGCTCCATACCTGAATTTCTGCAGTAATGGCTGCATTTAAAGCTGACTCTAATCCTCCATCAGCCATCAAGCTGCCAACTAAAAGATCAATCATGAATCGACGACCTGGACTTATATTCACTTCATTGCCTGAAACTGAAAAAAGAAGGGTTTTGTTCTGTTTAGTTTGGTATTTGTTTTTCACAATGTGGATAAGTGCCATCCTACATCCCTTCCCACGTTTCTGTCTGTGCCCAATTCTTCACCTAACAAAAGCTCACCTGTGCAGGGCAAGAGTGCTGAGAGCGCCCTGGCCCGCTCCTCGGCTGTGGGCAGCAGCACAGACCAGCCGCTCTGTAGTACGGCCTGGGCAGCTGACTGCACAGTGCTCAGCACTCCTGCACTGCTGGCCAAGGTCACCACTGTCTGCTTCAGGCTGTTCAGGAGCATACTGCCCAGACCTAAACCAAGGAATTCCGGGTCAACCTGGTGACTAATGGCAGCATGCAACTATAAAAAGAAAAGAAATTTATTTAGAACATCCAAAAGCAAATGTATTTTTCCAAGTGCTAATAAAAGACTGAATAAAGTTTAATTTGAAATGTTACTTCCATAAACAAAATTAACTTTTCAGTTCAAATTGATATCTCTTATCCAAAATGTTTCAATGTTTCAGATATTGGAATATTTTTACACATAGGAGGTAACGTAAAGGACTCATGCAGTACACAAAATTTATTTGTGCTTCATATACACCTAATACATGTAGCCTAGACATAAATTATACATTATTTTTTTGTAGTCCTAGAACTTAATTTGTAGACTAGGCTGGCCTTGAACTCACAGAAATCCACCCCCTCTACCTCCCAAGAGCTGGGATAAAAGTCATGCACCACCATGCCCAGCTACATGATTTTAAATAGTTTCACACATGAAATAGTTGGTGTACAATTCCATTGACAGAATCATGTTAACACTGAAAAAGTTTAAAATTGGGACCATTTCAAATTTTAATGTTCAGATTAGAAAGATTGATCCTTACGTGAATTTTTAAAAACTACTAAAAAAATTTTTAACCCCTATAGCTGGGAATCTCATTGTAAAAGTACTTTACAAAAACAATGTCTTACCCAGCTCTGACTATGCAACTGCAAAATACAAGATCAGCAGAAAGGACTAAATAATGTAGGCGTAGCAACTATCAGTGCAATCCCCAACAGTCTCAACCCAACAGAAAAATGCCTGGAACCAACCGCAGTTTAAAACTAGATAGCCAAACCACAGCTCACAAGCAAAGTCCTCAGGGCAAAACAAGTACACTGACAAGGTAGGAGCCAAAGATTCTGGTTTTAAAACGCAGGGCCCAGGCTGGACATTAAATCAGCCATCCAATGAACAGAAGAGCAGCTCCTACACTCCTCACCATCACCTGGTAAACCTGAGCTTTCCCTAGAAATCTGACAGCCTAGTGTGACAGAATGCCACACTATTCTTATGTAACTCTTCTAGTGCACAAGAAACCAGGGAGCCAGCCTCCCCTCTGAGTAGCTACGAGATAACAGTCTACTATCCACCTAAGCACAAACACCAGAGGACAAAATGAGCACCTGATCCCACTATAGACTGTAAAACCCCACAGCCCAACAGAAGCAAATACAAAACTAGCTTCTAGGGTCACCTTGACCAAACCAAAGAGATACTGCTGTCACTATGAAAAGGAACAGGTATTATCTGAAACAAACTAACATGAGGGAAGATATTTTTCAAAGAAAATTATGTCCCTAGAGATGGTGGCAATTAAAAAAGGGAAAAAAAAGCACATATAAGTATATGAAAAACATTCTTAGAAGTTAAGGATCAGAGAGCCAGTAATACTGTGTAGCCAATAAAGTTACATACCACCAAGCCTAAAAACCTGAATTTAAACTAGGACCTACATAGCAGATGGATATCTAACTTCCACAAGTTACCCTCTGACCTACACACACACACATACACACACACACACGAATACATAAATACATAAATGTAATATAAAATGTTTTAATCAAGGTTGGGAATGGAACCATGGTTCATCAGTTTATTCGGTTATAAATTTAGGACACAGCTTCATTCCCAGTCCCCATGTCCTCATGCTCACAATGACCTGTAATTCCAACTCCATGGAATCTGATGACCTCTTCTGGCCAACATGAGCACCCATACACATACACTCGTATAGACATACAAATACATATAAACAAAAGTAATAAAAATAAATCCTAGAAAAATAAAGAGCAAGCAGGGCAGTGGTGGTGCACACCTTTAATCCCAGCACTTGGAAGGCAGAGGCAGGTGGATCTTTGAGTTGGAGGTCAGTCTGGTCTACAGAGTGAGTTCCAGGACAGCCAGGGCTACACAGAGAAACCCTGTCTCGAAAAAACCAACTATAACAACAACAACAACAAAGCAGACACCAGAAGACAAAATATTAAGATAAGAACAAAGGCTTTAAAACCGACCACATTCTAGAAATGCCAAAACAGTTCGAAGAACAGAACCCTTTAGATGGAGGTGTGCAGGGCCAGGTGAGTTCCTCTGTGCTCCTTCTGCATTCTAGGTCCTGCCCCAATAGTCATGCTTTTTGGGTTATATACACAAAAGCTCCAGTTACATAGGCCTAAGAAAATGTGCTTGACTCTCCATCTTACACAGCACTCCAAGTAAATGTTAAATAATTCAGTAACAGGGTCTACTGAGCTAAAGAAACAATTTTTGAACTGAAGAAATGAGTAAACCACTCAGAACAGTAAGATTGAGAGATGAATGGTAAAAGCGACAATGATTTAAAACTATCAAAGAAGTCATGAAAGGTGGGACAATAAAAAGAAGCTCAACATATTTATTAGGCTTCTCTAGGGGGATAAAGGAGAGAGCAATTTCAAACTCAATGAGAACATGAACTCGAAGGCTAAGTAACATCGATAACCTCAAATTACATTTAGAAAAGCTTCACCTACACAGAACTCTTGAAAGGCTACCAAAGAGAAGGATGTATTAGCTCAAAGGATCAAGTGTACCAGTGAAAGACTTCTTATCAACAATAGAAGACCTATTTTCAGTAGAACATTTTCCAAGAGCTAATAAAAAGGAGATGTCCTATGGCCAGGGCGCAGCATGTGTGATGCCGCATAGGTTTCATCCCTAGAACTGAGAAGGTGGGTCCCCCTCTAACTTAATGAATTATCTTGAAAAGCTAAAATAAGCAAGCACTTTTCAAACTTTAATCTCACATTCCCTGAAGGGAGAAAAAGAAAACCTTTATAAGAAGGAATCTGAAGAAATGATCTGATCCCGTATATTAACAATGGTGACAAAGTCAAGTGGCTACTGGGAAAACAAAGGATTACATTTTGAGTATGGCATCTTTAAAAATTCTATTAGAGAAAAATTAAAAAATAATTATACTGTTATACCAGCCCTGAAGTACTTTTATTACTATTTTAAAATTCATAAAATCAGACCATTTCCTAAAGTTAGCATACCCACCTGCATACCCATACACAGACACACATATATACACATAATTTAAAAAATAACGTATTTTCAAAATCACACAATATTCTAAAATTATAATTGGAAATGTTCTCTTTCAGAGACAAACAAAATAACAGTATACTTTATATCTAATATAATGAAAAGGCAGTTTAGGACCATCCTGCAAGGGTAAGAAAGAGTCGCTAGGAGAAAGGCTGGGTGATTTTCATACCCATGAGAGGAAGAGAAGGAACTAACATAGGGAGCCAAATTACTGAATACAGTTTTCACAGTCTAAAAGACAATCCAGGTAGCACTGGTCTGTCACCTGGAGTTTACCCCTCTCTTTCTTCTACTGTCTCAGGCATTTCTCCATACACACTCTCCCCACATGAATGTCAGGAGGATGATTATGGCAGAAATAACTGAATCTGTACATACTCTTACCTATATGCAATGACTGACTTCCAGGAAAAACAAAACAAGATCAAGTATTAAAAGTCTTATACACATAACTCCATCATAATCTTATTTTAAAATACTTTCAAGGTTTTATTAACACTTCACTGAACAGGCTGAAATTCACACACTATATGAATACACTCGAATTCCTGAGGCATACATAAAGGTGCAGGAAACCAACAAAGAATTACTACCTGCAGTCGCAGAAGATTCAGCGTTGCCACAGCCATGCACTCTTTCTCTTGAGGTGGGGGCCAGTCAGCAGTGCCGTCCATTCCCTCACTGACTTGACGCAGCAGGAGATCCAGCTGTTCAAAAGTCATTGAGCAGATGTCCACTACAAAAGGGACACGAAGGCCAATGGACCACTCAGAACAAGATGACCATGCAAAGCTCTGTGCAAGAAAAAAGGGAACCTAACATGAAATCTGTAGGTTCATCAATACTCTGTTCCACTGAAGAGACTTACCACTTAGTGTGATGAAAATACCCCGTGTTACCACTTATTCATCCCTCTCTATCCCCAAATTCATGGCTGTCTAGCTTATAAACTATCTCTAATTTCCTTTTCTATTTCACCCTCCCACCTCAATTCCACACCTAAAAAATATATAAATCTTTTTCCAAACTATTTTCACTCACAAAATTACTAACCTACACTAATAGCTGGGAGTGAGCACTCAGCCCACTTACAGGGGCACAACAGCAGCTCTAAGTATTATCTAAGCATATTAGCGTATATACAAACTTCCAAGGAAGGAAACTGAAATATACCATCAGTATGATGTACCTAACTGCCAGAGAACAATTAACCTAGAAAAAGGTTACTTAGAGGGAAATTTTATATTATCAAATGCAGAGACAAAAAAAGGGCTAAACCCAATGATACAAGATGACACTTTAAGTAACCTGAAAACTGAGCCCAAGCAAGCTGAAGTGTAAGACACTTTAAAAAGAAGAAAAAACAACATAGTTAAGAAAAAATAAGGAGTTAAAAATGAACTGAAAGTAGTTATTTTAAAAGATCAATAAAATTAAACCTCTAATCAGGGGAAACACTGAAGCCAAGAAAATATACAAATTACTAGTATCCAAGTGGCAATATGACCTCAAATGCTTAGTCAGAGAATACTTAAAAAACAAAACAACTGGCCCAAATTGGAATTCATCTCAAGGGGAGGCTACAAGGCCTGACACTATTGTTATCGTGTGCATACAGACAAGAGCCCAGCTTGGCTGCTCTCCAAGAGGCCCAACAAGCAGCTGACCAAGCCAGACACAGGGACCCCTGTGGTTGAATTAGGGAAAGGCTGGAAGAAGTTGAGGAGGAGGGTAACCCCATAGGGAGACCAGCAGTCTCAATTAACTTGAACCCCTGAGATCTCTCAGACACTGAGCCACCAACTGGCAGCATACACTAGCTGGTCAGAGGGCCTTGATATAATATATAGCAAAGGACTGCCTGGTCTGGCCTCAGTGAGAGAAGATGCATCTAACCCTCAAGAAACTTGAGGCTCCAGGGAGTGGGGAGGCCTGGTGGAGATGGTGGGGAGGGGGACATCCTCTTGGAGATGGGGGAGGAGGGATGGGATGAGGAAGTGTTGGAAGGCGAACCAGGGCAGACCAGGAGGGGATAATGACTAGAGTGTAAAAACAGATTAAAGATAATTAAAACAAAAAACAAAAACAAAACAAACAAAAAAACCCTTTATCCATTAATTGGACAACTGTAACAGAATAGAACAAAACCTACCCATGAAACAGAAACCAGGAATGCCTCTTTTCCTGGTAAAGAAATTCTAATGAAAGTGTATTTCTAATTATATTTCTAGGCTCAGATGAATTCACAAAGATGTAAAGAAGAAATAGCATTGTACATAATCCCTTTTAGGAAACACAAGGCAAAGTGCCCTAGTTCTTTTCATGAGACCAGCTTTAGCCTCATAGAAATCAAGAAGAGCACAAAGAAGGCTGGATGCCAGTAACCCTGATGAGTACGTGTACGTACACACGTACACACACACACACACACACACACACACACACACACACACACACAAATAGATAACAAAATATGAGCAAGTAAAACCTATAAACATCCAAAGGATAAAACACCATGGCCAATAGTGATAGCAGTAAGGAAGGGATTAGTCAATATTTGAAAACCAGTACTTTCCAAAATGAAAATTATTTAACTTATATAATGTCAGAAAAAAATTTTTTGAACAAATTTTAGCATCCATTTAGAGTATGTCCCCAAAAAGAAGCAACTCACAGCCAACAATGAAAAGCTAGAGATAGAGGGTGGAAGGAAGAGAGAGAGAGAATATGCTTTCTTTACAATGTAAAGAAGAAAAGGCTGAAAGAATTAAATGTAGTAATTTGTTGTATAACAACTGCAAGAAAGAAGGATGGCACAGAAACATTGGTAGTTCCACATACTAGCCATTTGGAAAATAAAATAAAATTGTACAAAATGCCAAACCTAACTATACAGTCAGTACCTGGGCAGGCCCACAAGCAATTCCAACTATGTGTTTGGTGTCCAGTCCTGGTAGTGCCGTAGGTTCTGGCTTGGTCACACGCAAAGTGTCAAAGTGCTGGCATTGATCATTGCTCCCCCAGCTGTGCACCTCACTGTCTTCTGTCAGAGCAAGGCAATGAGTGGAGCCTGCAGCCACATCAATCACCTTCTTCCCTAGAGAAAAGATGGACACAAATGCACCATTAAGCCTATGGCTGTTAGTCCTAGAAGGGCATCTGCTCACTGTTACAGAAGAACATAAATCGTTCAATATTAACTTCTGACATCCTTTAATATGAAGCTCAATTTACTTGACTATGATTTGACTATGCTATTAAAATATATGTCATGTTAAAATATATGTCATGTCTTGTCAACTATGATTTGTTAATAACACAGTCCAAAGCTAGAGCTACAGTATGAAGCCTTTTTTCCGTTCCTTACTCATAATTTTATTTAAAAAAGACTGTATGCTTTTTAAGTTCATATCCCTAGTCTTATTCATATAGGATAAGATCCACACAGACACAGAGATATATAAACATGCCATAAAAAGATACACCCTGTAATTAACTAGGAAAATCACAAGAAAGCCTGATCACTTATTCATCTGCACTGTTCAAGAACTTCTGACGACTTTAAACCCTGTCCCGAAAAATCTAAAAAAAAAAAAAAACTTAAAGCAGCACTCCTTTGGCTCTTTTGATAGGTTTCCTGAGAAACTGTTTTAAATATTCTTGACCACCAAAACATTCTCATAATGAATTAATTATTGGCTGACTGATTACTGGGCAGGAGAGGGCAAGCCACAGCACATAAGCTGGGGTCAGAGGGCAAGTTTGTAGAGTTGGTTCTCTTCCTCCACCTCTATGGGGGTTCCAGGGATCAAATTCAGATCACTATATTTGCACAATAAGCGCCTTTACTGGCTGAGACATCTCACCAACCCCTGTTCCACTAATTGTGACATTTAATTATGTTGGTGGGAAAATGGTATTTTCAGTTAATAGATTTTTTTTCCCTTTGGTATCGCAGATGTAGCCATGCAAAGCATACTCTTCACTAAAGACCTTTTCTTAAAAGGAAGCCTACTCTTTTCACAAAGTCACATGATTTGTGTACTGCTAGAAAAGTATTATACTTTTTCTTGAAGGAGAATCTAACATAATCAACAGAGCGTTTCCATATAATGTCAATAAAAAGTCAGCTGAAGGAAAGTATTACCTAATAAGTCTGAGATACTGTAAGTTAACATCAATAGTAATTTAAATATTCCTATAGTAATTAAACAAATTTTAGTTAATAACTAGAAACCTAGATTTTCTGTATGAATAGAGAAAATTTTAAGAGGCCAACTGAATTCCAACAGAGTTGTGCAACACAGTGAACTGTGTTATTTTACCTCTTATCTCAGAAGCCTCGGAATAGAACACCCGATGAACACAGAACACTCCCCCTGACTAAAGTACTAGCATGCTATGAAATAAAACTGATGAACAAAGAACTGACAAGTCTCACTTAAAAAGCCTATTTCCAAACCGTTTCATTAAAGAAACAGAGAGAAAGGAAAATGAATTAGTGTAAGGATTCACTAAACTAGTCCATGAATCAAAATGCAGGCCAAATCCTGTACCTGTGAATAAACTTTTAGGAGAACAAAAAAGGACTACTCCCTTAACAATTAATAAGCTAGCCCTTTAAAAAGAATGTGCTTCACTCTGAAGTAAGTAAAATGCTAAAGGGTTCATACATGTACTAACCTTGCTGACTCAATGACCTCACCCTTCTCTGCTTTCTTGTCAGCTCGTCTGTACTTCACCAGTACCCCCTTAGACAGTATGGAGACAACCTACAAACCCACTAGGCCAAACATTATAGGAAAAAAGGAGAAGTTTTCCCTTTATAAAGTCCATGGTTTTAATGGTTCTTTCTCCAAACATGCCATTCCTAGCAAGAATGCCTGAGTCTATGTGAGGCTCTCTCAGAGGCAATCCACCCTCTATGCTACAGTGAGCACCACATACAGAGGACCCTCACTCACACCCACACATGGACTTCCCTTTCCTCTTCAATCTCCAATGCAAATTACGCAGTTCTGTAACCAAGCACAGATTCCTTGCCACCAAAAACAAGGTCATAGCAGACTGTTGGGAGAAATCAAGCCTACTTCCAGCTGTTACCCCACAGCACAATAAGACTCAAAGTAAATGAATTAATATTTAAGAAAAATTTTAGAACATTTATTAAAATATATAAGCCACTTTCCATTATTTATAGCTATCAAGATAGTTCTAATGACACTCCATTCACTGGCTATAAGGTAAGAAAAGAAAGAAATCTGAAGATTTCTAAAGAATAGATACACAAGGGTTTAATTTTAGTCCTGCAATCACCTTGCAAACCTTCCAAGAGTTTGGGATAACGGACATGTTCTTCTGTTCCATGCCCAAGCCTCTGATTGTCACCTTTCCCCCATGAATAAACTTGGCCATCTTTTGTCAAAGCAATAGAAAACTGACTTCCACAGCGCACTTTGATGACATCTAAGTCTTGAAGTTTTTCAATCAGCTTTGGGGTTTTGCAGCCATCACTTCCACCTCTACCCAACTTCCCATAGTCGCCATCTCCCCAAGACCACACTTGGCCTACAAAACACAAATTACAAATACATATAAGTAAAACTCATTGCACATCATAATGGAGGTTTTAAATGACTGAAAATAATATAATCCATAAAACAAATCAATTTTACATATATATATATATATATAGTTAATACTACTACATAGATTATTGACTAAATGCAATCCAATTTATATTTTGAATTGATATATTAGAAATTGAAAAATTGTAAACAAGAATTAGAGAGATGGTACAGTGATTGAGAATTCTTGACGTTCTTGAGAGGACTCTGGTTCCCACTCAGCACTCAGAGCCCTCCTAAATACCAGTTCTAGGGAATTGGCATTCTCTTCTACCCTCCTCAGGGTAACACACACACACACACACACACACACACACACACACACACACCCCATTCATACTTAAAGGCAAAATATAAATACTCATAAAATAAAAATAAATCTTATTTTAAAAGTAAAAGCTGGTGTTTCATTCTATTTAGATTAAATGGAAAACAAAGTTCTGACTCTTACTTTTTGGGACCAATGCTGCTGCTGCAACTAAATTCTAAACACAAAACAAAATCACACCGCTCCACAAGACATGAGCACTGAGGGATGTGGCAAGGCTGCCTTTTACTGACCACTCTGGAGTCTGTCTGCACTGTGCACTGTGGTGTTCCACAACATTGTAGTTCTTCCCAATGGCACATATCAGTGCAATGTAATTTAATTAAATATGATATAAAAGGGTACAATAAAATTACAAATGTGGTCTTTAAAACTGAATAATTTTCAAAACCTCAATAAATTGTGGGAAAAACTGTTCAGTTACACAGTAGAAAAAGCTATAAGAGGAAGTTCAGAAGGAAAAAAAAAACCAGAATGAAACTTTCAGTTTGCTTGTAAATAACTCAATTCTCATTCTACTTTCAACTGTCCAAACCAAAGATCAATGTACTTTTTCTTAAAAATAAGATGATACTTTTATTTTTATTATCCTTTGTGTGTGATACAGGCTGTAATAATGACCCAACAATGCCACTGTCACTAGAAAATAGCCAGAAACAACACATAAGCAAGCTAATCTAGAAGCATTCCAATACAATGCTAGCTATCAAGTCAGGTTAATCCCTCATCTAAACTAAAAACTGTAAATAATACACTATTAGCTGATCAGTGAAAAAAACTCAGTGAACACATATTATCTCAGAATATATTTTATGTCCTGCCTAAAATTCTATCACTTATACTTAAGCCAATGTTTTCAGCGAGCCTATCAATCAAGACCAGACTGCAAAGGCAGGCAAGATGCTTCTACTATACCAGTCACCTCAGAAAAAAATCATGCAGCAGAAACGTTTCTCTGAAACAGTTGCACCAAAAAGCACAAGTGTGAGGTGAGCAATATTTATAGCCTTATTCCTAGTCCTAAACATTTTATCATTACAAATGTTTCCTCACAGAAATTTTACAAGAAATACCAAGAATAAAACCCAAGCACCACTTGCATAACCTAGCCAGGAACTGTAACTCCTACACAGTCCTCCCAGCACTCAGAAAGTTGAGGAAGGTAGGAGCCCCAGAGTTCAAGGCCCACTTGGGATCACAGGCATTTGTTACCATGCACAGCACATATATGTACACACACACACACACGTATATACATAAACACACATATAAGGAGAGAAGGGGAGAGGGAGAGAGATATATCAAGTAGTGGTACTGATTTGATGGTCAGAAATGCATCCATTTTTACAATGAATTTGTCTGCATTATGGTGGTCTCACTTCTGTACAGCAACGTTCTGTCACAAAACTATCTTAGTTAATAGTTTTGTGAAATATGGTCATTCAATAGTGGACATTCACAAATAATGAAGGGCCCTTTCAGATAACTACTCTCTGTAGAATTCAAAAAGCAGCAGAAGCATAGGCTCTAAGTGAATATGGAAGTACCGAAAAGATTTTATCTTGCACCAAAGACATTCTCCATAGTCAATTCTCTACATGCCATCCAACCTCTGTGATGGTTTGTATATGCTTGGCCCAGGATGTGGCCTTGTTGGAGTAAGTGAAGTCACTGTGGCAATACCCTTGTCCTAGCTACCTGGAAGCCAGTCTTTTCCTAGAAGCCTTAAGATGAAGCTGTAGAACTCTCTCTTCCTCCTGCACCAGGCCTGCCTGGATGTTGCCACCTTGATAATGGACTGAACCTCTGAACCTGTAAGCAAGCCCCAATTAAATGTTGTCTACGAGTTGCCTTGGTCATGGTGTCTCTTCACAGAAGTAAAACCCTAAGACAACCTCTTTAAGAAAAAGCAGACTAAGAAATCTTCCCAATTGATGCAAGGACTGACAAGGTACAGAAGTGAGACCACCATAATGCAGACAAATTCATTGTAAAAATGGATGCATTTCTGACCATCAAATCAGTACCACTACTTGATATATCTCTCTCCCTCTCCCCTTCTCTCCTTATATGTGTGTTTATGTATATACGTGTGTGTGTGTGTGTACATATATGTGCTGTGCATGGTAACAAATGCCTGTGATCCCAAGTCTATGGAGACTAAGCCAAGAGGAAAATGAAACATTCAGGGCTACTTAGCAAGATACTGTCTCACTAATAAACACAAAAATATATAACTATAGCTAAACAGAAATAAATTTCAATGATAGAGTACTTAGATTCCGGAACCAAGATTCACAGTATAAAAACAACAACAAACAAACAAACAAATAAAATATAATCTGAGACTTTCTAATAAGACATAGAGAGAAAACCAGAGATTTAATAAGATACATTAGATTGTAAAGTACACAAAGACTATGAACGATTGACTATAATCAGTCAATAGGAGCTAAATGTTGGGCAATATATTAATAGTAACAATTTAGAATGTCAGTTATAATATTTAGCTGTATTTTTTTTTGGGGGGGGGTTTCAAGACAGGGTTTCTCTGTATAGCCCTGACTGTCCTGGAACTCACTCTGTAGACCAGGCTAGCCTCGAACTCAGAAATCCACCTGCCTCTGCCTCCCAAGTGCTGGGATTAAAGGCGTGCGCCACCACTGCCTGGCTTTAGCTATAATTTTTAGTGAAAAAAATAACATACCCACTAAAAAAGGTGGTGGCCCCTAGGCAGCCACCTGCTTTCAAGAACCAAATTCTGGGAAATTCTTGGGCCTCTTCACTGAAGCCACTGAGATCCTACTGTGGTAGTTTGAATCAGGAATGTCCCTCATAATCTTGGGCACCTGAACACTAGGTTTTCAGCTGCTGTCTTGGGAAGGCATAAGTGGTAGCAGGGAGGTGGTAGGGAGGAAGCACATCACTGCAAGCAGACTCTGAGAGTAAAACGCTTCTCCTTCCAGTTCTCTTTGTTGTGTGCTTGCATTCGAGATGTGATCTTTCAAGGTTCTGCTCCAGCAGCTGCCTCACTGCTGCTATGCTTCTCAGCCATGATGGACTTGAATCCTCTGGAAACATAACTCAAAATAACTTCCTCCTATAAGTTACCTTGGTTATTGTGCTTTATCAAAGCAATAAAAAAGTAAACAATACACTCACCAACCTGGGAGGGCAGCCTAAGGAGGTTCATACAACTCCAAAACTCACTCATAGTGGCAACAGCCACCTAAATCCCTAAGAAACTGCCCAGGGCAGCATAAACTCTACATACCATTCTCAGTCACGGCCAGGGTTTGAGCATCCCCACTCCCACAGGCAACATCGATGACCTTTAGTCCTTTGAGTCCAGCCACCAGCATTGGAATGGCCTCATCTTCACTGGAGCCTTGAAACAGATACAACTATCATTCTCAATGTCTCTCAAAAGAAGCAAGCTCCCTCTACTGTATTCATGTATAGCAGACATACCATGGCCCAAGCGGCCGTAGTTCCCACGGCCCCAGGTGTACAGCTCCCCCTCAGCAGTGATGGCCGCGCTGTAAGTGCTCCCACATGCTATGTGCACCACGTGCTTCCCAGCCTGCTTTCCTGAGAAGGCCGAGATCACCTTGGGCTCCTCCAGAGGCCTGCAGGAAGGAAGGCAAAAACAACATAGTAGGAATTTCACAAGAGTTGAAAAAAGAGGTAATCAGAGCACAAGACTTTTGCCTTTCTATCTCAAACACCAAACATCACTGCTTGCTAAACTGGATACAGCAAGACTTAATTATTAAAGACTTAAACAAAGACCTAAAAAAATGCAGCTCTGCTCCTAATGTCCCCAATCACAATCTATCGGCAACAAAGCAATGAATGCTGAGACATCCTACAACATGGCTATACTGTAAGTGAAAGTCAGAAATAAACTCCTATATTGACTACAGTCAATTCTAGAAATGACAAAATAATATGAACAGAGAGCAAAATAATGGTTTACAGGAGCTAGAGGGGAAATCAGGGAATAACTACAAAGGATACAAAAACAAGCCTGGGAGCAATGGTGACACATTCTCTCTTGATTGTGGTAGTTCCTACACTAAATGAATTTGCCAAAGCCTAACCAATAGTAAATGTGGTATGTGTGTGAGGAGGTGTTTCACTGGTTTTACTTCATTTTTCTCAATTTCTGACATTGTAGCTTTAGGGTTATTTCTGACCTCTAAAAGAATGCATCATCCAGATCACTACTTTTCCAGAAGACTGAGATTCTTCCCAGAGAATATTCTAAGTAGTGATGTTTCCCTCGCTGCCCTTTCTCTTCCAGCCCCTTCTCCACCAACTCAGACACAGTTGAGGTTGGGAATGCTTCTTACTGTACCTGACTGCTCCTCGCTGATGCTCTGACCCATGAAGTAAACTTACCCCAGGAACAGCACACTCACCTATTGCCAAGTCTTTCTACCAAGGTCCACTTAAAATAATACAATATAAAATGTTTCCATTACTCTGTGGGAACTGGCAGATCTCTCCATTTTACCCCTGAGCATTTAAAATAACCATTTCCTATTTTATTTCTATTCTTCCATGGTAACCAAAACCTTCAACACAAAAAGACAAGATTGCTTTTTATGCTTGTAAACAAAACATCATGGTTCCAGGGGTCCTATTGGCAGAAGACGTGATACAATGTGAACAACAGGACAGTATGTGGGGTTTTCTATATTTAGAAAACATGATGGAAGGGACAGTTGCTAGCTCTTGCTAATTCTGGCAATCCTTCTACTTGTAGCAAGTTCTCAAGGAGTCATTCATCAAGAATGGACACAGGCTAGGGGTAGTAACTCACACCTTTAATCTCAGCAAAGGCAAGGAGTTATCTGTGAGTTCAAGGACAGACAGGTCTACATAGTGAGTTTCAGGACAGCCAGAGCTACATAGTGAGACCCTGTCTCAAGGGAGAGGAAAGGAGGGGAGGGGAGGGAGGGAAGGGGAGGGAAGGGGGAGGGGGAGGGGAGGGAGAGGGGGAGGGGAGGGGAGGGGGAGGGGGGAGGGGAGGGGAGGGGAGGGGGAGGGGAGGGGAGGGGAGGGGAGGGGAGGATGGGGGAGAAGAGAAGAGAAGAGAAGAGAAGAGAAGAGAAGAGAAGAGAAGAGAAGAGAAGAGAAGAGAAGAGAAGAGAAGAGAAGAGAAAAGAAGAGAAGCAACATGTTATATCTTCCTCCTTATCTAAACTCAGCAGTAGACAGAAAAATTACCCCTAAAATTTTCCATTCTGTTGTGAATATGAACAACCAGAAACATACCAGTTTTTGAAACATTTCTATACGTACACTGTGTCCCCATGGCCCAGCCTTCCGCCATCTCCACAGCCCCAAGAGTACACCTCCCCCGTGGCAGCCAAAGCCAGATAGTGGTGACCGTCAGAATGGGCAGCAATTTTCACAATGTTTCTGGAGGCAAGACCCTGGACCAGCTGTGGAGCCTAGAAAGGTAAAGTCAGGAATAACATTAGTCAGTCATAGTAATGAACAATGGACACAGGATGACTCTCCTATTCATATTCTCCCTAAGCAAACATACTCAAACAGACAGACTAGGAATCTTCAGGGTTTTTGACCTGTTCTTCATTCCAGCACCAAGTGAATGACAAGTGCTGGTGTGGGAATCCCTAGGGCAGGCAGCCTGTGTAACACAGATGCACAACTCTAGTACTTTCCTTAAATGAGAGAACACATGCTACTGCAATGCTCTTCAGACCCCATTCTGTTTCTGTTAACTACCATACATGTGAAAAACGGGTTTGCAAAAAGCAATTATGATAAACAATAGGAATGATCTGATGGAGTTCTTGATCTTAAAAACTCAAAACCCTAATAATTATCATAACTGAGATAATTTAACATGGCTAATAATATACAATGAACAGACAACAATGACCAAGAACACTAGACTGTGTTGCATCTACAGGAGGGACCCCCCACCACTGAAGGAGGCATACAAACACACTACACTCAGCACCTACCAGCATGTCACTGTTGTAAGCCTGTGTGTACACACGGCCATTGCGGGACAAGATCAAGAACCGCTTTTCTGCACAGGCGACCTGCATTACCCCCAGACTGGCAAGACCTTCACACTGGATTGGACCAATCACATTGGCATAGTATTTCCATCCTATTAACCCCCAACCTATGACCTCCTGCAATGATCCCTGTAAGAAAAGAACACACGTAAACATTTTCTTTAGAGTAAGAGAATACCCAGGACTAATACAGAGATACTACATAAGCTAAAAACAAAACAAGTAAAGAGATTGATTGAAAACATCAAAATAGGGGCTGGAGTGATGGCTCAGAGGTTAAGAGCACTGACTAATCTTCCACATGTCCTAAGTTCAATTCCTAGCAACCACATGGTGGCTCACAACCATCTGTAATGGGATCCAATGCCCTCTTCCGGTGTATCTGAAGACAGTTACAGTGTTACTCATGTACATGAAATAAATAAGTATTAAAAAAGAAAGAGGAAGAAAAAAAAGAAAACATCAAAATAACTCAGAACATTTCACATTACCTTAGTTAAATGTTAACTGGGTTATTCGTCCATAATATTTCATTTTAAGAGTATCATTTAAAACCTGACCCTTCAACATATTTTTCAATGCTAAAACCACATCAGGTTATTTTTGTGTCGAAACTGGAGAAAAATCAAAACCCCAAGCATACGGATGGATGGAAATGCTTTTATTGGTGAGGGCGACAGGAGTGAAGCTATTTGGGAACAACCTGAAGATAACTTGCCCATGCTAGGTTATCTCACTAATACTGTAAAGGCACATATGATAAACAAAAACATGTACCAGATCACACAACACAGTATTATTTGGGAAGCAAAATTCTGTCAATAATGCAGGTGTTCATTAAAAAGAGAATAATTAAGAAAAAGATGTACTGGCAGGTATGGTAGCCCATGCCATTCATCACAGCACTCAATAGACAAGGATAGGTAGAACCCTATGAATTCAAGGTCACAGCCTGGTCATTGTCAGGTTCCAGCCCAGACAGGGCTACATAGTGAGACACTGTCTCAAAATAACAATAATAACAACTTCAGGAGGAAATGGGAGAGAAGGAGGAGAGAAAAATCTGACAGGTAGAGCTCAACACATATGTATTAAAACAGTTTTTAAAAATTAAGAAGCCATCTCTATTTACTGATACAGAAAGATGCCAGTGTATCTATTTGATGAGAAGAAAAAGCTAAAGAAAAAAGAAGCCAAAGAATAATTGTACTATGCTACCACTAATATGTCCATTCCAGAGAACAGTGAAAAGTTACAGACGAAGCTTAGCAAAATTGGATTAAGCAGGTAGGATGCAGGGCATGTGGAAATCAAAAGAGGAAACAATAATGCTAATGCATTTTTATATACAATCATGATTTTGAACCATGTAGAGACAGACAGACAGTCAGACAGTCAGGCAGGCAGGCAGGCAGGCAGGCAGGCAGGCAGGCAGGCAGGCAGGCAGGCAGGCAGGCAGGCAGGCAGGCAGGCAGGCAGGCAGGCAGACAGACAGACAGACAGACAGACAGAAAAATATATATTATATATGAATAAAATGTATATAAATATTATTATATATATATATTTTCCCCCAAGTAAAAAGATTGGATTGAAAGTCAGGATTTCTCTGCATAATCTTGACAAGAGCACTGCCACCCCAAACACTCATTTTCTCCTGGCTACAATAGGGGGAATATTGTGATCAGCAGCTGTATTTATATGTGATGTCTTTGATGGGCAGGCATGCCCAGGTTCTTGTCACATAGGACAATCACTACTCCTACCATACTGTTATTTATATATTCTACATAAAATATGGTGTTATATTACAATATAACCACCATTATACACTAAATACCTCAATGACTACATATATTATTAGAGTGAACAAGGCCATGGGTTTAATTTCCAGCACTAACATAAAAAGATTCTCTGACATTTCCCTACATATGGCATGAAGCCTGCTGTCATGTGGACTAAGGTAAGCTCTCCAAGGTCCCTAATTAGTCACTAAGCCCTGAGTACTTGTCTGGAGTGGATGAAGTTCTGAATAAATAGATTATTGATATGAGCATGGTCATGTCAAGGACCCAAATGCTTCAGATTCAGGAAAAAAGAGAAAGCCTTCCCCAATCAGAGCAAATTATTCACAGTGCATACAAAAGCACAGACTACACTTCCACCTCCCTCCCAGATGTTTACAACCTGGGACTGCTCCCCTGCAGAGTCCCCCCATGAGACTGACTTAAACCCCTCCTGTACTTACTGTATTTACACCTACACAATAAATGTGATCAGTTTCAGGGCTGTAGGTGCCCTCTATTTAAAGTGAGCACAGCCCACTTGATTGAAGCATTTCTGAACATGTATGTTTTCTTCATAACCCACCCAGAGCACTAACCCACACTCTGAACTACAGGCACATTTAGACATTCTAACCACCATTATCAGAAGTAACAAATTTGGCACATACACAGAATGAGAATCCACAAGAACGCCAAATTATACACCACACAAATAATACTAAGCTGGTTGGAGCTCAGTGTTTGTGATAGTTAGTGTTAATTATCAACCTGGCAGAATCTGGAATAGCCTAGGATGTGAGCCTCTGGACATGTCTGTAGAGAATTATCTTGCTATTTAAATTGAAGTGGAAGACTCATCTTAACTGTGGGTGGACCTATTCCCTGGGCAGTGGACTCGTGAAAAAAGCAAGCCTACCATTATTAAGCACTCACTGTTCTCTTGATTGCAGACTGTGAATGCCATGTGACCAGCTACTTCAAGCTCCTGCTGCCACATACACTCAAACTGTGAGCTACAATAAGCAACTCTTTCTCCCTTAGGTTGCTTTTGACAGAGTTCTAAGGGGGGTTTATGTGGGGTTTCTGTTGTTGTCACTTTTGGTTTTTGTTTTTAAGTCACACCAACAAGAAATGAAACTAAGATTGTGTTAAAGTACTTGCCTAGCACATTCAAGGTTGGAAGGATTTGTATCATAACACAAGAAAAAAGTGCTACACTAGCACATACCTTATGAGATGTTGGAGAGCTACACAGAGGAGGCATACAGGGTGCAGCCAAACGGTCTAAATGAGCCATGACAACAACTGCAGTTTGTCGTAAATCAATGGCAAGTTCATTGTCTTGTGGAAGAGTAAGGTACCTTAGGAAACTCTCATTGGGGCTTAAAGGGCCAGATAAAAGCTAGATTAAGAGAGAGAAAGAAACATAGTCAGAAACAGTGGAAGAAAAAAATACCATCATCAACTTCTAATCACTATTTATGTTTCAGTATTTAGTTATGTACTTCCTGTGTTATTTTAGCCATCAAACAACAATGTTGATTATACAACTACACTATACATTTTTACTCCTCTAAACATGGCATATAAATACACATAATAGTGACTGTGCAATCTATATACTTTTGTACCACACATGTGCAAACTCTATATGAACTGTTAATACAGCCAAACCATCCTTTAGGAAGACTGTCCTCAAACCCTAATAAGGGAACTGGAAAAATAGTTCTGTCCATACAGTGCTTAGCAAGATGACCTGAATTCAATTCCTAGAACCCATGTAAAAAATGTCAGACACAGCCAGGCAGTAGCACATGCCTTTAGTCTCAGCGCTTGAGAGGCAGAGGCAGGTAGACTTCTGAGTTTGAGGCCAGCCTGGTCTACAGAGTGAGTTCCAAGACAGCCAGGGCTACACAGAGAAACCCTGTCTCAAAGAAAAAACAAAAAAAAGGTAAAATGTCAGCCACAGTTCTGTGCTCTTGTAAACCCTGACAAGGGAGACTGAGCCACGGTCACCGGCCAGCCTGTCTGATCTACCTGAGGAGTTCTAGACAAGTAAGGAAAAGGTTGGTGGCTCTTGAGGAAGAAAGCCCCAAATTGACCTTTGCACTCCACACAAGGTAAAGACGGAGACTGATAGACAGACAGACAGACAGACAGACAGACAGACACACACACACACACACACACACACACGCTTTTTAAAAAACATATAGAAACACAGAGTAAGCTCTCTGAAACGTAACACAGTACTTCAGCATACTTTGAAAGCTAAAAACAAAACACAACAAAACCCCTCATTTGATAGGAATATTGCCCACTTTAGAGAGGGATTTTGATTTGTCTTTTGGTTTTGCAGGCCCAAGGATTAAACCTATTATTAGGCAAGTACTCTAAGAGTCTTTAACAACCCCCACCCCACCCATTTGAAATTTGGAAACAGGGTCTCCTTAAGTTGCCTGGGCTAGTTTTAAATCTTTGATCCTTGTGCCTCAGTCTACCAAGTAGCTAAGATTCTAGGTCTGCACCACCTGGTCTGGCTGTCAACTAGTATCATATTTCTAACTCTTGTAAAAAAACAGTCTCATTATCACTTAAGGGGGTCAACACATAAATCAGGCCAAAGTGATCATGAAACACTTAACTCTACAGAAAAGACAAAGAGCCAAAGTCCTGATATTTCACCAGCATTTGTTTACACTGACACTAAACAGCCTAACACAGGATCTAAAATTCGCTCCAAAACACTCAAGCAGCCTCTGGGAACACACACAGAGAGAGACTGCCACAGCTGATTGAACAAAGTCTGCAAAGTCAACATGGCAGGCAGGACACAGGTCTCTCTAGAAGGTCAGTGGATCCATGCCAACCCATATTCGTCTTCGTAAGTCCAAATCTAAAAGCTGCCATACAGAAGAATCTCTCTTGTATGTATGATACTCTATTTCTATCTTGTCAATATACTACATGTAACCTTCCATACCTGCCCCATCTCACTTGCTCCTATCACCAGTAAACAAATACACGCAAAAGATACCTACTCCCATGGAAGTACACATTCTGGCTTACCTAAAATAACCTAGTTCTTTGATATTATCAGAATAAGAAAGGGTCACCTATACACAAGACCCCAGGTGATACTCACATGCATGTCGCTCTCTGTGTGTGGCATGTCCTTACTGCAGATGATGCTCTGAAACCTCTGCAGCAGGGGCAAAAGAGGAGCACTGGTGCCCTGCGCAGACCGCTCATTGTCAGTTTCCTGTGCCCCACTGTCCCACAGCTGAAGCAACAACAGGATGGCAGACAACATTTGGCTGAAAAGGAAGGATATTTACTCTCTAGTAAAAACAAATTAATGTTTGCCATACTACATCAAAACTAAACAAACAAATAATTCGAATTACAAAACAATGATATGAAAAGATGCTAAAATTATGTCATAGAAATAATTCTTGTCGATTAAATTACTGAATTAATGCCAAGAATTTAGAAAAAGACAATTGTCGTATAGTAAAAGGAATAAAAATAGTTAAGGCAGGGAAGTAGTACTTTGTACATAAAACTTTTAGAATCCTAAGTTAACAAATTAAGAATATCTATTTCAGAAAAACTAAATAAACAGTTACTTAGAGAAAAACATCTTAAAAGAAGAGCTCTTAGATGACTAGATAAATTAGCCTAAAAAGAAATAAAGACAGCAAAACAGATTAGCACAAGAATAAACACAGGGGGCCAGAGATGACCCCTGCCTGGCCTCACAGGGCCCAGATAAGCAGAGCAAGCCTGAGACACCACCCCCCCCCCACTGAAACACAGCCAAGGTGGTAGGAGCATGCCCATGCTGACCACCACCAACACCACCACACAGCCTGTGCAGAGCAGAGCACTCAGATGACCCCAGACACTCAGAGACCCCAGGTGCCACTAAGATGAGCAAGTAAGTGGTGGAGTGGTGAAAGAAAAGAGAAGCAGAATGGTGTGTGCACAAGAGAGACATAACTAGAGACTTGAGGGGAGTGAGAGACAGCCAGGCGTGAGTAGCTGGCCATGCCAACCTAAGGTCGAAGAGGAGGTTCTGGCCCATACTACAGGTAAGGGGCATGTCTGGGTCCATGGACCTGCAGCAGTGGCAGTCTGTTACCACCAAAGACCATGTTGATGTATGAGGGCTGTGCAGAGGTGGCCCTACCCCTCACCAGCTGTAGCTGTAGTTGGCACCACCCCTTGACTGGGCAGTATTGGAAAGCTTACCCAGGTGTATAGTAAAAGAGAGCTCACCCCTATGGCATGAGCAAGAGAGAGCTGTCAGGCAGACCAACTCAGTTACCACTCAGGCCCAGATCAAGGGCTTTGGCCCAGCCCAACAGTCACCCTATCTATGAACTGCTGAAGGGACTGGTCTTGCAGATCAAAAGATACAGGTTCTCCATGACACAGGTCAAGAGCAGAAGATCTGAGAAGAGTTCCGGTGAGAATCCAGTACTGGTAATACAGCAGAAGTCAAGGCCTTAAACCAGACAGTGACTCACTGATCATTTGCAAGAAAAGTTGTTTGAGTAAAAGGGTATATACTGTGTGACACACCGCAGGGACAGAGAGATGAGTGGGACTAAGGTCCATGATGTGAAATTCACCAAAAAAAAGTCGGGCAGTGGTGGCGCACGCCTTTAATCCCAGCACTTGGGAGGCAGAGGCAGGAGGATTTCTGAGTTCAAGGCCAGCCTGGTCTACTGAGTGAGTCCCAGGACAGCCAGGGCTACACAGAGAAACCATGTCTAGAAAAAAACAAAAAACAAAAAAAAAACAAACAAAAATCAATGAAAAGTTTATTTAAAAAACAAACAACAACAACAACAGAGGGTCCTGGGATGAAGGTCTACCCAGAACACCACAATTTGCTCCACAGCAGGTTTTTCAGATACACAACCATCTCCTGAGGTGGTCTGATGCGTAACTCACCTAAGTGTCCCTCTCTGGACAGCCAACTCCAGTAGAATGGCCAAAGCCAAGTGCTGGTCCTGTAGAGGAACTCCTCCTGGCCCCTTGGTCCCTGGTGTTCCATGAACATCCCTGAAATGACAGCAACAGGAAGGCTAGGCAACATCAGAGAAAGCAGAAATGTTTAAATCATACCAACACGCTAATTATATTTACTTTCCCATGTAAAAAGGCAAGCACATGCACACATGCACACACACACACACACACACACACACACAGCCAAGGGAGGAAAGATAAGGGAAAGAGCAACTGCACGATCTTTTGTTTTTTTGCTTTCCTGATTTTTTTTTATTTTATTTTTTATTGAAAAAGGAAGTAAAAACATTTTATGATAAAATTAAAGATTTGCATGGAAAATGTTTCTGACAAGATTAAAGAAGCATATAGGAAAACACATTAAGATTGACAGTTTTCATGGAAAATTAAAGAGTAAAATGGTAGACTTAAAAAACATTGCTAAATCAATTGAAAAAGGAAGTAGAAACATTTTATGACAGACTTGAAGATCTACATGGGAAATATTTCTAATAAAATTGTAGAAAAATATAAAATAACATTAAAATTGAAGATTATCATGGAAAATTACAGATAAAATGGTAGGCATAAAAATATTTCTAAGTTGATTGAAAGTGGGATTATAAACATTTTCTGATAAAATTGAAGATCTACAAGGGAAATATTTCTGATAAAATTCAAGAAATATATAGAAAAACATGTTAAAATTGACTATTTCATGGAAAATTATATAGATAAAATGGTCGGAATAAAAATATTCTTAAATTAATTGAAAGTAGAATTATAAACATTTTCTGGTAAAATTGAAGATTTACATGGAAAATATCTCTGATAAAATTGAAAAAATATATAAAAAATACATTAAGATTGACTATTTCATGGAAAAAATTATACTGATAAAATGGTAGGCATAAAAATATTTCTAAGTTGATTGAAAGTGGATCATAAACATTTTCTGACAAAATTGAAGATTTACATGGAAAATATTTCTGATAAAATTAAAGAAATATATAGAAAAATGTTAAAATTAAAGATTATCATGGAAAATAATAGTTAAAATGGTAGACATAAAAAACATTACTAAATTGAAAGAGGAATCACAAACATTTTCTGATAAAATTGAAGATTTACATGAAAAATATTTCTGTTAGACTATGTTTTTTGTTGGGGAATTGAGTCCATTGATGTTATAAGATATTAAGGAATAGTGATTGCTGCTTCCTGTTATTTTTGATGTTACTTTTATGTTTGTGTGGTTACTTTCTTCTGGGTTTCTTGGAAAAAGATTTCTTTCTTGCTTTTTCTAGGGTATAGCTTCCCTCCTCGTGTTTGCATTTTCTATTATCCTTTGTAGGGCTGGATTTGTGGAAAGATATTGTATAAATTTGGTTTCATCATGGAATATCTTGTTTTCTCCATCTATGGTAATTGAGAGTTTTGCTGGGTATAGTAGTTTGGGCTGTCATTTGTGTTTTCTTAGGGTCTGTATGAGATCTGCCCAGGATCTTCTATCTTTCATCGTCTCAGGTGAGAAGTGTGGTGTAATTCTGATAGGCCTGCCTTTATAGGTTACTTGACCTTTTTCCCTTACTGCTTTTAATATTCTTTCTTTGTTTAGGGCATTTGGTGTTTTGATTATTATGTGCCGGGAGGACTTTCTGGTCTGGTCCAGTCTGTTTGGAGTTCTGTAGGCTTCTTGTATGTTCATGGACATCTCTTTCTTTAAGTTAGGGAAGTTTTCTTCTATAATTTTGCTGAAGATATTTACTGGCCCTTTAAGTTGTAAATCTTTGCTCTCTTCTATACCTATAATCCTTAAGTTTGGTGTTCTCATTGTGTCCTGGATTTTCTGGATGTTTTGGCTCAGTAACTTTTTGCATTTTGAATTTTCTTTGACTGTTGGTTGAGTCAATGTTTTCTATGGTATCTTCAGCACCTGAGATTCTTTCTTCTATCTCTTGTATTCTGTTGTTGATACTTGCATCTATGACTCCTAAATTCTTTCCAAGAGTGTCTATCTCCAGAGATGTCTCACTTTGTGATTTCTTTATTGTTTCTACTTCCATTTTTAGATCCTGGATGGTTTTGTTCAGGTCCTTCACTTGTTTGTGTTTTCGTGTATTTAAGGGATTTTTGTGTTTCCTCTTTAAGGGCTTTTACCTTTTGACCCATGTTCTCCTGTATTTATTTAAGGGAGTTATTTATGTCCTTGATGTCCTCTAACAGCATCGTGAGATGAGACTTTAAATCCAACTCTTGCTTTTCCGGTGTGTTAGGGTAGCCAGGACTTGCTGTGGTGAGAGAACTGGGCTCTGATGCTGCCAATTAGCCTTGGTTTCTGTTGGTAGGATTCTTGCACTTGCCTTTTGCCATCTGGTTATCTCTGGTGTTAGTTGGTCTTGCTGTCTCTGGCTGGAGCTTGTCCCTCCTATGGGCCTGTAAGCCTGTGTCTGTACTTCTGGCAGGGTCTGTGCACAGAAGGCTGTGGAGCTGCCTGGTTCCCTGCTGCAAATGGTATACAGAAGGGAAGACTCCTGTCCTAGCAGCTCCAGTGATCATATGCCCTGTGGGCTCCTAGCTGTTCCCCTCCAGAGAAGGTGGAGATCTCACCTCTGCACTAAGAACTGAAATCCTTTCTGGGAGATCACTCTCTCCTGGCAGGCTAAGCACAGAAAGCTTTGGAGCTGCCTGGTTCTCTGCTGCAGATGGTGGCCAGAAGGCATGCACGATCTTTTTTTAGTGGGCAGTGCTTTCCTTAGTGTGTAGGATTGAATCTTAAGCCATGGACACACTGGGCGTTAGGCTCTATCACTGAGCTCGATTTCCAACCTACTAAAGATGTAGTTTTAAAAAGCATGAATATAGATATTATTTTACACCAGAAGATACACCCTATGTATCTAAAGCACAAAATCATTTGCATTATACAAAACTGAATAGAGAGGTCTTTAATGGGGCTGGGATGTAGCTCAGTTGGTAGAGTTCCTTGACTACCATGCACAAGCCCCTATTTCCTATGCCCATTACTCCATAAACTAGACAGGTTTATAATCCTAGTACTTGAGGTAGAAGCAGAAGGATCAGAAGTTCAAGGTCACCCTAGCTACATAATAGTCTGAAGCTAGCCTGGGCTACATGTGAGCCTATCTCAAGAAAAAAAGGAAAGGGCAGAAGATAGTGTGAGAGGGTGGATGTCTGTTTACAATTTTTTTTCCAATTTGAAAAAAATATAGTCAACTTTCCCATAATAGTTAGAAAAATTTTAAAGTCACCAGAGGATCGAAAGGCACATCTATGCATATTTATATTTCAAATCAAAGAAATATTTAAACTGTTACTCACTAATAAGTAACAAATTTTCTAAATCTAAAATTCAGAAGGGAAGACTTTATAACTGACACTGAAATTTTTAAATTAAATCTGAGGGTATTTTCAAGGCTTCAGCTTTAAAATTTCTATGATAAAGACTTCATCAGCACTCCCAGGAGACACGTGGCTCATGTGCAAGATACCAAAGGCACCCCTGTTGATTATGGGACTAAAGAATGACTCCTGCTGAGAAAACTCAAGAGCACACTAACTTTCCTTCTATGTGTCTTTGTACTAAATTTTATATTTTCTTTAACTTAAAAAAAAAAAGTAATTACAGATTTCTATGCAAGCCAGGAGCAGAAACATATTCCTGTAGTCTCAACTATCAAGGAGCTAAGGATCACTTGCATTCAGGAGCTCTGGACTGTAGTGTGCTATGCCAATTAGGTGTCCTAGGAGCAAGGGACCACTAGGTTATCTAGGACTACCAAGTTGTGTAAGGAAGGGTACAGTTGCCCAGCCCAAGTCAGATGGGACAAGTCAAAACTCCCATTCTGATCACAGTCATACAACAAATAAAAAAGTGTAACTAGCTATATGCTACAGTTTGGATCATAAATGCCTGCCAAACACCCATGTATTAGCTGGCTAGTCCCAAATCCATGGCACTATAGAGTAGTGACAGAACACTTAGTAGATAGAGCAGACAGAGTACAAAAGTTAATCATTGCTGGTGCACTCTTGAAGGAAATACTACAGCTCTAGTATCTCCTCTTTCTTTGCTTATTGGCTGCCATGGACTGAACAGGCTCTTCCATGGTGAATTGTGTTCATACAAGTCCAAAGCAACAGGGAGTCCTTAAAACAACCAGCGAAAGCCTTCCCTCCTTTCAGTTGGTTGTCCAAGGTTTTTGTTATAGCACTAGTAAACTAACAACAGGTTCATAGGTTTTGTTTTGCTTTCTCTTTCCTGTAGAGAGAAGGATCAAACATAGTTGCCCATGCTCAACAACTGTTCTACTACTGAGCTACGTCCCCAGCACTAGTCAGAATATTTTGTTTGAATAACCATGTATTCATATATTATCTAGCAAGATTTCAAGGTAAGCACCATCAATCCCTCAAAACAGTGGTTCCTCATTATCACCAAGAGGCTCACAAGAAGTACTCAGTTCAGATGGATGGATGGATGGATGGATGGATGGATGGTCAAATACCTCCAAAAGACAATAACAAAAAACAGCTGATATTTTCTATCACATTCAATACGATAGCTTCTTGGGTCAAGTCACAATAATCATAAATTAGATCATCTACAAAGCTGAGAATGGGCCAGAGAATAGACTCAGTGGGTAAAGGCACTTGCTGCCAAGACTGACTTACCTGAGTTCAATACCTAGGACAAACATGGTAGAAGAGGTCTCTGACTTCTGTGCATTCACTGTGACACAGGCATACACTTTCTCTCACACACACAGACACATATACACAGACACACACAAACAAATTTCTCACACACAAAATAAATTGTACAAAAATAATTTTAATATAAATACAAGATCTTGAAAGTATGCTGAAAACACAGCAGCAAAACTTATACATCAAGTTCCCTAACTTGCAGTGGTATGAGAAGAAGAGAATGAGGCTCAAAGCATAGTAGAGCTATTCCATAGAAATGCAAGAAAGTACAAACTCACCCAGTCACAACAGACCTGAGGAACCTCGTTGCTCTCTCTACCACCTCCAACCACACAGAGGATACTGTGCTCTCATCAAAGAGGGATGCTTCAGGAAGAGCTCGAAGGGCATCCAGGGACTCCTGCAAGAGCTCACTGCAGAGATCCGCATCCTCACCTGAGCAACACAGTGAGTCAGAGGAGGCTGCCTACCCTTAGGGATTGCTGACAAATGGATTTCCACTCACTCCTACTGAGGCTCCAAACCCTCAGGTGAAAACATACACATGCAATTCTTCATTCAACAGGCCAAACTCTAAGATACCTGTTGAAATTCCATTTCACCTTTGATGTCTCTCACATAAACAATAAAGATTGAGCATCTCTTACATGAAATGTTGGGTGTCAGTAGTAACTGTGTGTATGTGTGTGTGTGTTCGTGTGTGCTCTCATGTGTGCACATGTGTGTATGTATGTCTGTGAGTGTGCATGTGTGTGTCTGTGTGAGACTTTGAAAAGGGAATTCAAGTCTAATTTCAGTTTTGTTTCATGTATATCTTACACAGAGAACCTGGAGGAAATCTTATGCAATATCTTTAATGTGACTGCATTACAGCAGCAACGTATCACATGAGGCTGAGTAAGGGATTTTCCACTTGTGAAATCAAGGATCAAAAGACTCTGGAGCATATCAGACAATATATTTTCAGATTATGGGTGCTCAACTGATAACTTCTTACTAAGGCTTTCATTCCATGGTGACAGAGGTGGGATAGGGTTGTAATAAATGAACACTGTCTTAAAACAAAGACCTGGAAACTAAAAGGGCCTCTTCTCTTAAAAAATGAAGAACTTAAGGTAAAGAGAACAAAGACATTTATACCCCTGAGATGATCTCAGGGACCTGGGAGTCTAGCTGGTAGGTGGTCAACAAGGAACTTGTCGTGGCAGAATTGCTCAGGGAACCCAAAACTTCTGCTCAATGACAGAAATAGAATGGCACGCTACACACATACCTGAACGCCAGGCCCTCCGTAAGAAAGCAAAGGCAAATGAGAGTGCTGCTCGGGATCCGACTCTGGCAAGTCCTTCTACCCCTCTGCCTGTGGGACGGGCACTGCAAATAAACACATCGGCTGTAACAACTGGTCCGTCAGAGGAACATGAATATAATAAAGTAAGATTAGCGTATGACCTATGGTCTTCTTAAGTTATCAGGGTCCTTTGTGGGTTTTAGTATCAATTTTTTTTATACTTTGGCTAAAAATATCCTTTGTAAAGGAAAAGTTTCTCTGTGAGGACATGAATACTGCAGGGGACGCTCTGTGCACTTATCTGTGAGGTTCTCAGTAGTACAGGGAAGGGCTCTGTGCACTCAACTGTGAGAGCCTTAACAGTGTAGGGGATGCTGTGTGAACATCTATGAGTGACCATTAAGGGAGAAGAGCTATTTGCTGCTTCCAGAGGAGGCACTGAATGCCAGAAACACAGGAATATATTTCTGAATAAGAAATATAAGTATTACAAAATAGAGCCTTTAAAGCTATATACTTATGTTAAATCTGATCAGAAGAGTTTAGAAGACTATTACCAACATTTTCCCTTGAGGAAAATTGTTCCTGTGACACCATGAATCTCAGCTCTCCTCAGGACAGTCAGAATCTCTTGGCCCCAAGAAAGAGCCTATAGCCCTAAGCCAGTATAAAAACCACTCTCAAAATAATAGTCTCTTTTTTTCTTACTATTGTTTCATGTGTGTGTGTGTGTGTGTGTGTGTGTGTGTGTGCCCGCGCGCGCACGCGAACAAATAAATACAACTTACTATACGTTTTAATTTTAGGAATTCCTTAAACTAATGAAAGATAGTCCAATTAAGTCACTAATGCTTAAGTCAACAGAGCATTCAAGACAATTCTGTATCTTAAGTTGATATAGCTAACACACAAGAGTACTTAAGGTCTCTTAGCATCAACCACTCACATATACAGAGCTCTCAGAGCAGTGACCATCACTCTGGGCTGCTGCCTATGTAGTTAGAAAATGAAAAAACTATACCCCAACATGACATAGTGATATGTAAGGTGAAGTCATTGTGTTTGGCGTAAGTCTGGCACTGTGTCAGTCTTTCTTGACTGACCAGGTAACGGTTGATATTGGTTATAGGTGCTACAGTAGAGAAAGAGACCCACCAAGATGCTAAGCCTTTAATTTCTGAAGGAGCAGAGGGGGTTCAGCCTTATTGAAAAAAAAAACTGTCCCTGACTAGCTCACTGCAGTTACTTTTATTCAATCATTACACAAAATTAATTGGGGCTGGGCAAGGTTCTAACTACCAGGCACCCTTGCTGCCTGAGAGAGCAGACAACCCACACAGATCTCAGTCTCCTTTGACCATGGCTAGCCATAATCCAGATTTGCCAGGAGTGTCTTAGGACCAAGGTTTGTGCAGCTGCAAGCTCTCACATAGCACCAAGTGCATACTTTCCAGGGCTACTACATTTCTTCAAGGTTCAAACAGTCTCAAAACAATTTCTTAGCCTCTGCTGACTGACCCACACATAGCAAAGTCTTTGCTGAGACATTTCACTCACAGCCAGACACAAAGGCTCTATTATGCATACCACTACAGCAACTATTTTCAAATGGAAATAAACCCCAGAGGTCCCTTGGTACAGTTAACATGAAAACTTACTCTAAATATGACAACATGATATTGACCAGATGTAATAGGGAGGGGGAGGATAGGAGAAGGGAAATGAGAGGACAGAGGAGAGAAAGGGAGAAGAAAGCAGAGTAGAGATGAGGGGAGGGGGAATCAAATGAAGCTACAGTTAACGGTTGTCTGCAAGATTCATGAGGGTCCCCCACACTTACTGCTGCATTTACTACACGATTCCCATGTGCATTCCAGGGAATGAAAGCCACTATCGCAACCAAAGAAACAAGCTCTGAACCATTTAAAATAAGAGTTACCCTGACATTGTTCTGTGGACGAGAGCTTTCAGTTACATTTAGAAAAAAATACAATTTTACATGAGCCTTAAATATTTTAGTAGATACTAGCTAATATGGGGAAATATGGTGATATATTATTAAGTATCCATAAATTAAAAAAAAACATATGTCTAGAGGCATCTTTAGTAATAGAGAAACTGTCTTTAAAAAAGAGCCAGAACTTACACAGAGACGGCAAAGGGATTCTTCTATTTGTATTCGTACCTTTTCTTCTCCGTGGGAGGCACAGAAATGCCGCTGCTTTTCCACTTAACTTTGACATTGTCCTGGAAAACAGTTCTGTTCAAGGCAATGAAATAGCGCTCGAGGATCACCAGCCTCTGCTTCAACCTCAAGGCTGACAGTGTAGTGGTAGCTGACTGGACAGCCAAGGCTTGTTGTTCTTTAACCAGCACAGAAAGACACTCCTTCAGTTCATTCACATCTGAAACACAAGGTAAGAAAACATTCTAACTCATCAGTATCTTGGGCATGGTTGTCAATAATACTGAGAAATTAGACAATGACAATAGGAAACACTTAAGTATACAATACTGCCTAAAGCATTAAACACTGTACACATATTAACTGGTAGTATTGTATGTCCACATAGGAAACTCAGGCAGAGAGGTTAATGAACTTGATAAAATCACACAGATAGAGTATATAGCACAGGACATGGATGGCTTTTGGGCTTCATTGCATATTGATTCTCTGTAATCACCATTTCTAAGTTGCTAATACAAAACTGAAGGGCCATAGAATGCTTGCTTAGCATGCACAAGGCCCTGGGCTCAAGGCTTAACCCAAATGAATAAACAAATCCTCAAAACTATAAAAGCAAACTTCTTTGTAAAGAAGTAAAGTAAAGGACTGTTGTAGGGCTGTTGTAGGACTGTTTAGGGGGACAGTGTTTCTCATTGGCCTGGACCATGCCAAATACATTGGGCTGGCTTACCAGTAAGCCTCAGAGATTTGCCGGTCTCTTTCTCCTCAGTGCTAGGATTTACAAATGAGAGCCGCCATCTTATTTGTATTACATGTATGCTATAGATAAGTCTTCCCAAACTCAAAAGTAGTATTTCAATACATTTAGTATGAATAACTAATGAAAAAAAAAACGTGGAACTATTCTGTAGGAAGATAAAGTAGTCAGGTGGTATGATAAATGCTTAAGTTTTTCTCTCTACTGGATGTCTGAATTTTTTCACAAGAGTTTCTTCTGTTGGTTTTTCTTTTTCTTTTTTTTTTTTTTAAGTAGCCGTAAGACAATCACATGACTAAAATAACTTAAAAAATCCTGGCCTATTGACTAAGTTACCTGACACTATAAATTATCTGTAACTAACCCTCATGCTAGCAATGCTCCTGTGTTTATCTCCTGCCTTTACTACAACAGTCCCCCAGCCTCCAAGACTCAGACCATTGACAGTCAATCACAAAACCACATCCAACCTCCCTTGAAAGGTAGATACCAGTTTTCTGGCTACTTGAGCATGCTTTCCATAGAAAGAGTTCTTTAAAAGCATTGGAGAGGGCTGGAGAGATGGCTCAGTGGTTAAGAGCACCAACTGCTCTTCCAAAGGTCCTAAGTTCAAATTCTAGCAACTACATGGTGGCTCACAATCATCCGTAATGAGATCTGCCTCCCTCTTCTGGAGTGTCTGAAGACAGCTACAGTGTACTTACATATAATAAATAAATAAACCTTAAAAAAAAAAGCATTGGAGAGTACATCTCATCTCACCACTTCCCAGGACTCAACTTTATTCCAACAGGCACTGCAGGCAGAATGCCAGGCCTGCACACTGGCAATCTAAAACTGAAATGCCTAAGGGCTGACAGTCATAGAAAACAAGATGAGCAACACCCTGAATTCTACATTGGTCTCAAGGTAGAAAATCAGAATTTCTACATGGTAGAAATACATGGTATTTCTGCTTTTGGGGTAGAGGGTGTTTAGACCTCCAACTGATTTCCTTAGTGGCTAAATTTATAGCCCCATCAGCAGTGTACAAGTGTTCCTTTATTGCCACATCCTCATCAGCATTTGTCATTTGTCTTCTTAATAATATGCATTTTGTCTGGGGATAAGATGGAATCTCAATGTTTTAATATATTTCTCTTCTGCCAGTGTGAAAAAAAATCCTAAAAGTTCACGTACCTAATTACTGAGTTTTAAAAATACATGAAGCAAAGCCTGAAGAACTGAAAGTCCACAACTAACTCTAAAGGAACAATACTCCTAGTACGGAGGAGAAAATAAGCAGTCAGGCTTTGATTTATTTCTCTCTCACCACAAGTGTCACTAGAAAAACAAAGGAGACAGAGACCAAGGCCCAATCAAGGGAGTGTAGGGGAAGACTTCATGTACAAAAACTCCGGGCATGTGCTAAACAAGCAGTGCTTCATGCTGACTACTTTCAGCAAGCGCATCTGAAACCCAAAATGTACAGAATAGAACCCGTGATGATTATAAGTAGTCTATAATTCTACATATAAGACGGAAGCATTACACACCCTAAATGCCCCCACTGTATGAGGAGGCCATACACGTCAATGCAACCTCACCTCATGCACTGGGCCGGAAAGCACGTATCTAAGATAAAATGGACTAAAACCATTCCACAGTTCTCCCTGTTCTTGTTTGGGCTCCCTCACTACCTACATCCTTCAGACTAGAAAGCAACCTGGGAAGGTACAGAGTGCCAGCACATGCCAGTCTGGAGCAGTAATCCAGTATCAGTGTGACTCCCCACACAATAAGGTACAGAACAAGTAGGAGAATCTCAATGACCATCTATGGATGAATGGATAATCAAAATGTGGTGTGTATATACAATGGGAGTCGTATTCAGTCATAAAGAAAAATGAATAATGAAATTTGAAGGAAAATGGATGGATCTGCAAAGTATAATATTAAGTGAGGTGACCCAAACTCAGACAAGAATTGTATGTCCTCCATTATGAGGCTATAATGCATACATGTATGCATATAAACAGATATAAGTGTGGGTAAAGCCCCCCAAAATGTAAAAGAGACCACAAAGGAAGACAAAAATAAGTGACAAGGAAAGACTAGGGTGGGTAAAAGAACACATGGGACATAAAAGATGATAAAGTGATGGTCTCTTACAAGGAGGAGTTGAGGAGAGGCAGATTAAAACAATATACTTTGTTTGAAAATGTCATAATGATATCTAAGAACTTATATGCTAATTTTAATTTTTTTAAGTAATGCCAGCAATGAACACTTGGACAATATCAACTAACTCAACGCCATTAAGATTCATTCAATAAGGCTCGGGGTGCAACTTTGTGAAGGGCTACCTCACATGTACAACCTGGCTTCCATCCTCAGAATTGTAAAGCACAACAACATCCTATTAAAGATTCACAGAGCAAAACAGGCAGTGGCGGTGCATGCTTTAATACTAGCACTTGGGAGGCAAAGGCAAAGGTCTGTGAGTGCCAGGCAGCCAGGTCTACACAGTGAAACCTCTTGCCTCCAGAAAAAAAAATCTGCAGAGAAGAAAAATATATGATGTTCTTGGCAAGTACATAGAAAACAATCAGCAGGGCACATTATATCTTGAGCCATAACACAAGACTCAACAAATTTGAAAGGAATTAAATTATATAAAGTGTTTTATTAGCCAACAAAATTAAATTAGCTTATAAAAGACCCTGGGATCAAGTCCCAACACACACGAAAACAAATTCTAATATAAAAATGCATCAGATATTTTTAAAATTTAAATTAAGCCGGGTAGTGGTGGCGCATGCCTTTAATCCCAGCACTTGGGAGGCAGAGGCAGGCGGATTTCTGAATTCGAGGCCAGCCTGGTCTACAAAGTGAGTTCCAGGACAGCCAGGGCTACACAGAGAAACCCTGTCTCAAAAAAAAAATAAAATAAAATAAAATAAAATAAAATAAAATTTAAATTAAGTGTAATAAAAGGAAGACCAAAGAAGAAAAGTAGAAATTTTACGTGCTTGGATAAAAAGAAGAGATGAATTTAGAAATGCTAAAAAACGAACAAACATATAACTAAAGAAATAAAAAATATATTTTCATGAACAAAAACTTGAATAAATATTTCTCCAAAGAACATTTACAGATCAGTAGACATATTGAAAAAAAATGTTCAACATCAATAAATATAAACACAAATCAAAAGAGTAACACTCCATTTCATACTGATTGGGTGGATATTACCAAAAGGAAAATAACAAGTGTTATCAAGGACCTGGAGAAAGTGAAACCTTTGTGTACTGTTCAAAGAAAAACAGTGTGACCGCTGTAAAACACTGCCCCAGTGCTTTAAAAAGTTCATCCCAATATCAACACGGCCAATTAATGGTTCCTTGGGAATACATACAGAACTAAAAGCAGTGGCCTTACACAGAGCCTGGCCAACCATGTTCATGGCAGCAGCATACATCTACTTAGGGTACAATAACAATGAATCAAAGCTCAAAGACAAGAGTGGTACTCACTAGGAGAGACTGCCTCCAGACTAGTAGTACACAGAGGCTTGGTGGTTAATAATGTTTATTATTTTTCACACTTAGAATGGTTCCTTTTGAAGTTTTTCTACAGAGAATGTTTTTTCTGGTTTCATTTGTTTATTTACTTTTATATTTATGTTTATTAGAGTTGTTTCTGTCTCTAATAACTACTTGGAAACTCACATAAGATAAGCTTTCTAGATTACACCTATTTTAAATAAACATTTCTGTTATGAAAAAAAACAAAAGAGAGAAGTAAACCAAGGGTCCACCAACTACTGTACAAATAATCAAAATATGCACACAAAACAGTGAGATATTATTTAACATTTAAAAGGCTACAGCATAGATAAACTTAAAAGTATACTAAACAAAATAAGCTAGATAAAAAGAATAAATACTGAGTCTATTTATATGTGGTGCTTTTGAACAGTGAAGTGCAGACTTCAAAGCTGACTGTAGATGCCTGGGGAGCTGTGGGGCTAGTGTTCAATGGATATGGGTGGTAGTAATTTTGTGCCATAGTATGAACTTATATAACTTATATATAACATACATATATATATACACATAGAGAGAGAGAGAGTATAAGTTACATAACTACAGACTTAAAAATGGTTATAATGGTTATATTTTATATCAGACATATTTTACTGTAATACAAACAGATTTTATTTTTAGAAGATCCGATTAACAAACAAAAACTTGATCCACTTCTGTCAGAAAGTGTAATACCTGGCTGCTTGCCCCACACCCAACTCTCCAGGATTGATTTGGCTCTATACACAGGTGCAGACGTCTCTTCTTCCTCCTTCTTCTCTTTGTCATTAAGATCTTCTTTCTTGGTTCCACTCTGAGTATCGACACCATCATCTGGAGAATTAAAAATGTCCAAGTCCATAATTATTTTTCAAAATGCATCAGTAAAGCTGGGCATGGCAGCTCAGGCCTAAATGCACAGCACATGGGTTTAAAGCTGTCTCAGGTGACGTGGTACATTCCAGGCTTGCCTAGGCTAGAGAGAACGGTCCTGTCTCAAAGACAGAAGAAAGAAAATAAAAGAGGGAAGGAGAGAGCACATCTTAAAAGGGAAGAAAAAAGTGGAAGTACATCTTATCAATCTCTACAAATGCTCTTCCCAAACATGCGAAAGCTACAGCATACGTCAGATACTCAATGTTTTAGGTTTTTTAAAAACACATGAATTAAAACTACAAAACAGACTGCAGAGACGACTTAGCAGTTGGAAGGTCCTGAATTCAATTCCCGGCTGCTATGTAGTGGCTCACAGCCATCTGTAATGGGATCTGACGCCCTCTTCTGGTGAGTCTGAGAGCAGCCACAATGTACTCATATACATTAAATAAAAAAAAAATCCTACAAAAGATTCAGCATAGTTTATTTAGTAATTATTGAATACAATATAAGGAACTTTTAATTCTTTAACACATGAGGGGTTTTTTTAATATTTTATCTATGTTCTACTAGATTTCACAACTAAGAAAGTTCACCTTTAATGTTTATCTATTTGTACTTTACGTAAAGTGCTTTAATTCAGTGAGTCAAAATTGCTGAAGCACCAAAGAAAGAATAAGTGAGACAACACTAAAATCATTTTTAAATTGTACAACGTTCTCATCTACTGCCAGCTGAGAACCACTGACTGCTATGAGACCACTATCATTGAGACGGCAATGGCTCAGTGAAGCACAACAATCTGAGTTCAATCCCGACAGTCCAGAGTCATTGTCCTCTGATCCCAACATACATAGCACGGCACATAAACACACACACACACACACACACACACACACACATAAATTTTAAGAACCATTATCACTGAAGTATAATTCAGGAGCACTGAGACAAAAGAAAAGTTGAAAACCACTACCTCAGGCCACTGTAAAGTCTCAGACATTAATAAGTGCCTTGAAACCCCTTACATAGTCTTGAAGAGAAAAATGGAAAAACTCTGAAATGTCAACAAGTCCAGTCATAAAAGCTCTAACTAAAATAATCATATCATACATACATATATATATATATACACACACACATATATATTACATCTTATAGTGTGTGTTTGTGTGTGTGTGCGCACGCACACACGTTTGTGTTTCACAACAACCAATTCTCTGTTAACACCAATTCTATGTCCAGCAATTTAATTAAGTTCTGGTAGTAACGAACTGGAGAACAGAACACACAGGGCTCTGCTCCCACTTCAGATGCCAATTACAAGCACTAGGTTCTGGATAACACACAACTTCTCTTGGCCTGACTAAAAGTAGTAGGTTCCCATGACCCTCTCCTGCCTGGTAGATAGGACTTGGCCATATTGTTGTCATCGTAAATCATAACCACCATGGCTACCAAGAGTAGCCTTATTATTTTTTTCCTGCTTCATTAATCAACAAACTATAACACACAAAACCAATAGAATGGGGCAGGAGAGATGCCTCAGTGGTTAAGAGCACTGACTGCTCTTCCGAAGATTCTGATTTCAAATCCCAGCAACCACATGGTGGCTCACAACCATCTGTAATGAGATCTGACACCCTCTTCTGGTGTGTCTGAAGACAGCTACAGTGTATTACATATATAATAATAAATCTTTAAAAAACAAAACAAAACAAAACCAATAGAATGGTACACTGATGAAATGAGATACATAATGTTAAATCCATTAGGTCCAAAACTTCAGTTAGTTTCACTGTGTCTCTGTTTAGTTTCTGTTTCACTGATCGGTCCACTGAGGAGAGTGGAGTGTTGAAGTAACCCACAATTATTGTGTGAGGTGTAATGTGTGCTTTGAGCTTTAGTAAAGTTTCTTTTATGAATGAGGGTGCCTTTGCATTTAGAGCATAGATATTCAGAATTGAGAGTTCTTCTTGGTGGATTTTCCTTTGACCAGTATGAAGTCTCTTTCTCTTGTCTTTTTTGATGACATTAGGTTGAAAGTCAATTTTATCCTATATTAGAATGGCTATTCCAGCTTGTTTCCTGGGACCATTTGCTTGTAAAATTGTTTTCCAGCCTTTTACTCTGAGGTAGTGTTTGTCTTTGACACTGAGATGCGTTTCCTGTATGCAGCAAAATGCTGGGCCCTGTTTACTCATCCAGTCTGTTAGTCTATGTCTTTTTATTGGGGAATTGAGTCCATTGATGTTAAGAGATATTAAGGGGGGACCACCAGGCTCGGAGACAGACAGGCACAATATCGCTTGTGTCTCGGGCGGCTTGTGTGTACCCTGCTCCCAAGAGCTGGGCAGATCTGCAGTAACCAGCGCGGCAGCTCTGCTGTGGGACTTCTGCCTTGCAGAGGGACCCCCCCCCCCCCACGCACTGGGCTAGAGCCTAGCAGCTTCCCTTTGGCGACCTCTGTTCCGGTAGACTGCACTGAGGAGACAGGTACCCAGGCTCCCCCCAATATCACATTGCTTGGGACACGGCCTGTTGGGGCTTCTGTCTGTTCCCAAGAACGGGACAGCGCTGTGGTCTTCTGGGCGCCAGCTCTGCTGTGGGCCATCCCCTCTGTGGGGTGACCTGCGCCTCCGAGAGAGTGCAGAGTGCACTCCGCCATCTTTGCTCCAGTGGCCAGGTAGTTGGGACCGCCAGGCTCGGAGACAGACAGGCATAATATCGCTTGGGTCTCCGGCGGCTTGTGTGTACCCTCCTCCCAAGAGCTGGGCAGATCTGCAGTAACCAGCGCTCCAGCTCTGCTGTGGGACTTCTGCCTTGCAGAGGGACGCCGCCTCCCCCCCTTCTGGGACAGATCACTCACCCCTGCACAGGGCAGGAGCCTACCAGCCTCCCTTTGGCAACGTCTGCTCCGGGAATCCACTATGCTGAGCCTTTGGATGTGCAGGGACTCCCCAATATAACATCACTTGGGGCAAGACACATCAGGGCTCCAAAGTCACTCAGGAGCAGGGCAGGACCCAGAAATCGGGGCAAGACACATCAGGGCTCCAAAGTCACTCAGGAGCAGGGCAGGACCCAGAAATCGGTGCCAGGGGAATCCTGGTAATCCAGGGGGCCAGAAATAGCTTTGCAGGCTCACAGAAGGACCAACCAACAGCCAGTGACAGCAGGACCAACTAACACCAGAGGTAACCAGATGGCAAAATGCAAATGTAGGAACGTTACTAACAGAAATCAAAGTAATATGGCACCATCCGAACCCAACTCTCCAACAGCAGCAAGTCCTGGATACCCCACCACACCCGAAAGACAAGATCTGGATTTAAAATCACTTCTCATGATGCTATTAGAGGATCACAAGAAGGACACAAATAAATCTAATAAAGAATTACAGGAGACCATGAATCAACGGTTAGAAGCCCTTACAAAGGAAACACAAAAATCGCTTAGAGAAATGCAGGAGAACATGGATCAAAATATGGAGGCCCACAAGGAGACAACACAAAAATCGCTTAACGAGATGAATCAACGGGTAGATGCACTCACAAAGGAATCACAAAATTTGCATAAAGAAATGCAGAAGAATATGGGTCAACAGACGGATGCCCATAGGAGGGCAACACAAAAATTGCTTAAAGAAATGAATCAATGGATAGATGCCCTTACAAAGGAAACACGAGAACTGTTTAAAGAAATGCAGGAGATGATGGATCAACAGATGGAATCCCATGAGAAGGAAACACAAAAATCGCTCAGAGAAATGCAGGAGAACTTGGGTCAACAGGCAGAAATCCTGAAAGAGGTAATGCAAAAATACCTTAAAGAAATACAGGAAAATACAAATAAACAAGTGAAGGATCTCAGCAAATCCATCCAGGATCTAAAAAAGGAAGTAGAAACAACTAAGAAATCACAAAGGGAGACAACTTTGGAGATAGAAAACCTTGGGAAGAAATCAGGAGTTATAGATGCAAACATCAACAATAGAATACAAGAAATGGAAGAAAGAATCTCAGGTGCTGAAGATACCATAGAAAACATCGACTCAACAGTCAAAGAAAATGCAAAATGCAAAAAACGTGTAACCCAGAACATCCAGGAAATCCAGGACACAATGAGAAGACCAAACCTAAGGATTATAGGTATAGATGAGAGTGAAGATTTGCAACTTAAAGGGCCAGTAAACATCTTCAACAAAATTATGGAGGAAAACTTCCCTAATCTAAAGAGAGAGATGCCGATGAACGTACAAGAAGCCTACAGAACTCCAAACAGACTGGACCAGAACAGAAATACTGCCCGTCACATAATAATCAAAACACCAAATGTACTAAACAAAGAAAGAATATTAAAAGCAGTAAAAGAAAAGGGCCAAGTAACATACAAAGGAAGACCTATCCGAATCACATCAGACTTCTCACCAGAGACTATGAAAGCCAGAAGATCCTGGGCAGATCTCATGCAGACACTAAGAGAACCCAAATGCCAGCCTAGACTACTATACCCAGCAAAACTCTCAATCACCATAGATGGAGAGACCAAGATATTCCATGATAAAACCAAATTTTCACAATATCTTTCCACAAATCCAGCCCTGCAAAGGATAATAGGTGGAAACCGCCAATACAGGGAGAGAAACAACACCCTGAAAAAAATGAGATAGTAACCTTCTTGCTTCAAACCCAAAAGTAGATAACCACTCAAACATAAAGATAGCATCAAGAATGGCAGGTGGCAATAATCACTATGCCTTAATCTCTCTTAATATCAATGGTCTCAATTCCCCAATAAAAAGACATAGACTAGCAGACTGGATACGTAAACAGGACCCAGCATTTTGCTGCACGCAGGAAATGCACCTCAGTGTCAAATATAAACACTACCTCAGAGTAAAAGGCTGGAAAACAATTTTACAAGCAAATGGCCCCAAGAAACGAGTCGGAGTAGCCATCCTAATATCAGATAAAATTGATTTTCAAACTAAAGTCATCAAAAAAGACACAGAAGGACACTACATACTGATCAAGGGAAAAATCCACCAAGAAGAACTCTCAATTCTGAATATCTATGCTCCAAATGCAAGGGCACCCTCATTCGTAAAAGAAACTTTAGTAAAGCTCAAAGCACACATCGCACCTCACACAATAATAGTGGGTGACTTCAACACCCCACTCTCTGAAATGGATCGTTCAGGAAAGCAGAAACTAAACAGGGACACAGTGAATCTAATTGAAGCCTTGGACCAAATGGAACTAACAGATATATATAGAATATTTCATCCTAGAGCTAAAGAATACACCTTCTTCTCAGCACCTCATGGTACCTTCTCCAAAACTGACCATATAATTGGTCACAAATCAGACCTCAACAGATATAAGAAGATAGAACTAATCCCATGCCTCCTATCAGATCACTATGGAATAAGGGTGGTCTTCAATGGCAACAAAAACAAAAGAAAACCCACGTACACATGGAGGCTGAACAATGCTCTACTCAATGATAACTTGGTCAAGGTGGAAATAAAGAAAGAAATCAAAGACTATTTGAAAGTTAATGAAAATGAAGGCACAACATACCCTAATTTATGGGACACAATGAAAGCAGTGCTAAGAGGAAAATTCATAGCCCTGAGTGCCGCCAAAAAGAAACGGGAGACAGCATACACTAACAGCTTAATGGCACACCTGAAAGCCCTGGAACAAAAAGAAGTAAATACACCAAAGAGGAGTAGAAGGCAGGAAATCATCAAACTCAGGGCTGAAATCAATCAAGTAGAAACAAATAAAACCATACAAAGAATCAACAAAACGAGGAGTTGGTTCTTTGAGAAAATCAACAAGATAGATAAGCCCTTAGCCAGACTAACCAGAGGGCACAGAGACAGTATCCAAATTAATAAAATCAGAAACGAAAAGGGAGAGATAACAACAGAAACAGGAAATTCAAAAAATCATCAGATCCTACTACAAAAACCTGTATTCAACACAACTAGAAAATCTCGAGGAAATGGACAATTTCCTTGACAGATACCAAATACCAAAATTAAATCAGGATCAAATAGACCATCTAAACCGTCCTATAACCCCTGAAGAAATAGCAGTCGTCATTGGAAGTCTTCCAACCAAAAAAAGCACAGGTCCAGATGGTTTTAGTGCAGAATTCTATCAGACCTTCAAAGAAGACCTAACACCAATACTCTTCAAACTGTTCCACAAAATAGAAACAGAAGGAACACTACCCAACTCGTTCTATGAAGCCACAATTACGCTAATACCAAAAGCACACAAAAATCCAACAAAGAAAGAGAATCTCAAGCCAATCTCTCTTATGAATATCGATGCAAAAATACTCAATAAAATTCTTGCCAACCGCTGGAGAGATGGCTCAGTCGTTAAGAGCACTGACTGCTCTTCCGAAGGCCCTGAGTTCAAATCCCAGCAATCACATGGTGGCTCACAACCATCCGTAATGAGATCTGATGCCCTCTTCTGGAGTGTCTGAGGACAACTACTGTGTACTTACATATAATAAATAAATAAATCTTTAAAAAAAAAAAATTCTTGCCAACCGAATCCAAGAACACATCAAAACGATCATTCGATCATTCACTACGATCAAGTAGGCTTCATCCCAGGGATGCAGGGATGGTTCAATATAACGAAATCCATCAATGTAATCCACTACAGAAACAATCTCAAAGAAAAAAACCATATGGTCATTTCATTAGATGCTGAAAAAGCAATTGACAAAATTCATCATCCTTTTGGGGAGGGAGGAAACGGGAAAGGGAAATGATTTGGAATGTAAATAAAAAAAAACTTAGAAAATAAAATTAAAAAAAAAAGAGATATTAAGGAATAGTGATTGTTGCTTCCTGTTATTTTTGATGTTATGTTTATGTTTGAGTGGTTATCTTCTTTTGGGTTTGTTGAAAGAAGGTTACTATCTTACTTTTTCTAGGGTGTAGATGCCCTCCTTGTATTGGCGTTTTCCATCTATTATCCTTTGTAGAGCTGGATTTGTGGAAAGATATAGTGTAAATTTGTTTGTTTGTTTTATTTTCTATATTTTTTTTTATTTACATTCCCAATGATTTTCCCTTTCCCGGTCCCTCCCTCCCCGAAAGTCCCATAAGCCCCCTTCCCCTGTTCCCCATTCAACCCCCTCTCGCTTCTCTGTCCTGTTATTCCCCTACATCCAGTCTTTCCAGGACCAGGGGTCTCTCCTTCCATCTTCTTGGAAATCAATTGATATGTGAATTGTGTCTTGGGTATTCCGAGCTTCTGGGTTAATATCCGCTTATCAGTGACTGCATACCATGTGTGTTCTTTTGTGATTGGGTTACCTCACTAAGGATGATAGTTTCCAGTTCTGTGATATATTTACACAATGAAATACTACTCTGCAATTAAAAACAATGAATTCACAAAATTCTTAGGCAAATGGCAAATTTGGTTTTATCATGGAATATCTTGGTCTCTCCATCTATGGTAATTGAGAGTTTTGCTGGGTATAGTAGTCTGGGCTGGCATTTGTGTTCTCTTAGAGTCTGTATGAGATCTGCCCAGGATCTTCTAGCTTTCATGGTCTCTGGTGAGAAGTCTGGTGTAATTCTGATAGGTCTTCCTTTATATGTTACTTGGCCTTTTTCTCTTACTACTTTTAATATTCTTTCTTTGTTTAGTGCATTTGTTGTTTTGATTATTATGTGACGGGAGGTACTTCTGTTCTGGTCCAGTCTGTTTGGAGTTCTGTAGGCTTCTCGTATTGTATGTTCGTGGGCATCTCTTTAGGTTAGGGAAGTTTTCTTCTATAATTTTGCTGAAGATATTTATTGGCCCTTTAAGTTGTAAATCTTCACTCTCCTCTATATCTATAATCCTTAGGTTTGGTCTTCTCATTGTGTCCTGAATTTCCTGGATGTTTTGGCTCAGGAGCTTTTTGCATTCTGCATTTTCTCTGCCTGTTGAGTCAATGTTTTCTATGGTATCTTCAATCCCTGAGAGTCTTTCTTCTATCTCTTGTATTCTGTTGTTGATGCTTGCATCTGTGACTCCTGAATTCTTTCCAAGAGTTTCTATCTCCAGAGATGTCTCACTTTGTGATTTCTTTATTGTTTCGATTTCCAATTTTAGATCCTGGATGGTTTTGTTCAGGTCCCTCACTTGTTTGTTTGTATTTTCCCATATTTCTTTAAGGGCCTCTACCTGTTCAACCATGCTCACCTGTATTTCTTTTAGGGATTTTTGTGTTTCTCTTTAAGGGTCTTTACCTTTTGACCCATGTTCTCCTGTATTTCTTTAAGGGAGTTATTTATGTCCTTCTTGATGTCCTCTAACAGCATTGTGAGATGAGACTTTAAATCCAACTCTTGCTTTTCTGTTGTGTTGGGGTATCCGGGACTTGCTGTGATGGGGGAACTGGGCTCTGATGTTGCCAAGTAGCCTTGGTTTCTGTTGGTAGGGTTCTTGCGCTTGCCTTTCGCCATCTGGTTATCTCTGGTGTTAGTTGGTCTTGCTGTCTCTGGCTGGAGCTTGTCCCTCCTATGGGCCTGTAAGCCTGTGTCTGTACTCCTAGGAGACCAACTCTCTTCTGACAGGGTCTGTGCACAGAAGGCTGTGGAGCTGCCTAGTTCCCTGCTGCAGATGGCGGCCGGTAGGGGACCTGCCCTCATCCTTAAAACCACAGGTAAAGTTTATTGTATTAGAGATCATATTACTTACTTTCACTTCTTCAGGATGGAAATTTTTTCACAGTTAAGAACATCATCTCCAAACACACCTCAGCCTTTACTCTCAGGAGCACAAATTAGAATACCACAGCAAGAACAAGATAAGTCCCTCGAGAGCATGATGAACATTGTAATAATTAGCAACACCAGCTCACAGGAAAGAAGTTCACTTTAGTGTCTATATATTCTCCTTTTCACGACTGCAGGAATCAAAAGATACACTAGACCCAGAACACAAATTATCCAAACACATAGTAAATTAAGAAATGCTGGAAGGAATATAGAGCTCAGTAGTAGAGAACATCACTAAGCATATTCTGTCCCCAGCAGTACACTTAAACACATCTATGTATGTACGTACACACACACACACACACACACACACACACACACACACACACACACCCTTCTTGCTGAGAAGAAAAAGGTCAGGGGCTAACATTCCTAGGCCCCAGGAAATACTAAGGGTTAGCTGAAAACAGAAGTCCAGGTTGTTTGTCACCTCATCTGAGGACCAGCTAGCAACTGACTAATCTTAGGACTTTTAGATGATGAGGACATTTGTACAAACTACCCAAGGCCATCTTTGTTCAAAGTACTGAGCCTAAGACCTAGAGAACTGCTAATGAATAAGTGGAGAAGGGTCCAAGAGAAATAAATAGACTAATTTCAGACAAAACAAAATAATAGTCCAGCCAGATACTGTAACCTAAACTAAAAATTTTGTACTTTTAACATTTTTGTACATCAGTCTAACTTCGGCATATTATAAATACTAAAAGGCTTTATTATTTAAAACAAGTTTTGTAGGCTGAGTATAGCACAGCAGAGTGTCTCTGCCTAACATGACCCAGAGTATTTGTCTAGCATGCTGGAAACCCTAGGTTTAATACAAAAAAATGTTTTGTATTTGCTCCTGTCAGCTTTGGGTCCAGCTTACCTGTGGCACACAGAGCAGTAGAAATAAGACCCTGCCTTGAAAATCAAGGTAAAAGGAAAGAATTGACTCCTTTAGTTATTCTCTGACGTCCACATGCACACTTGCTTTCAAATGTAAACACACACACACAACCCTCCCCACACAATAAAGGGTAACTCAAGGTAACAAAATGCAGGAAGCATCTAAGGAAGCCGGATGAGACACATCCATGGATAGACACAAGTGATACAATGAACAAGTAGAGCCAAACAGTGAGGGCATGAGTTTGCATCCACTCACTGTACATATCTTTCAATTACTCTGTGTGTAGATGGAAATTTCCATATAAATACAAGAAACAGAGCTCCCTCTACTAGATGATGTAACCAAAAACATAAGCTAATAATACTTTTCCTCACATACTTTCCAATCAACATTATACTAATTCATTGCACAAAGAGAAAAACCATGCATTCTAAAAGTAAGCTGGGTGGTATTGGTGCACGTCTTTATTTCCAGCACTCAGGATGCAGAGGCAGGTCAGCCTGGTCTACAGAGCAAGTTCCAGAACAGCCAGTGAAACACTGTCTTGAAAAAGAAAAAAAAATTCTAAAAGTAATCAATTTTTGATATTGAAATAACATTCAACAAACTGCAGTGACTGGGGCTTTTCAGATACAACACATCTGAATAAGTGCTGGCATCCATCCATTTTATTTAAAGTCTTGAAGCTAATTTCAATCACCAGGCAAGTTGAATCTATCACTATAGGCCTATACAGGATTATTAGTTATAGGACGATCTGTTTCAAAGTTTAAAAGAAAAGCTATTCATTCATAACTTCATACGGGCTATACACTAGTTAACACAAACAAAAAATCTGGACAATTTGAAATATTAACTAACATTACAGATAAAGATGACCAAAGGGAAAACAAACATCCAAAGACCAATGATCATGTGCTCCTGTCTTCTGGTATATTGCAACATTTCTGTAAAAGGTAATTTATACACACAAATGAATAAATGTTATTTTTAAAGGGGGAAGAGATAGCTCAGCATACAAAGGTACTTTCACTAAACCATAAAACAGAGAGAACCAGCTCTCACATATTTGTAATCTGACATGCACACCACAGCACCTGCCTACACACAGAGACACATACACACACACACATGCATGTAATTTTTAAATTTTTTCTTTAACATGCCATTATAACAATATCTACAAAATAAAAAGATAAGCATGAAAATTCCTACCTTTTCTAGAAGGGAGTTCTCTATTTTGTGTTAATTCTGTTCCAGTGTACACAATTTCCCCATCTTTAACCATTTCGTTCCACAGACCACAGAGTCCATCTCTTGTGAATGCAAGCTGACAAATACAAAAAAGATAAACTTAGACAGATCAGTATAAATCTTTTTTATTCTAAGATTTTATATTTTTGACAATTTCCCATGTACTCTAGCTACATCATTTCCACCCTTCGGCCTTCCAACTCTTGACCCCACCACTCCCTCTCAAGTTCATGACCTTCTCTTCTGTACCTATTATTATTATATACTACATACATATATACATTACACATATCATACACACACATATAAAATATACACAACTTATGTGTCTACCTAGTGTTGCTCATATGTGTTTAGGGCTGACCTTCAGAGTGAATAACCCAGGGGGTTCATCACTGAAGTGAATTGATTCTCTAAGCAGTTACAGTTTGCCTATAGCTTTTGATCTAGGGTGAGACCTTGTGAAATTTCCCCATTCACACTGGCATGTCAACTGATGCTGACATTGTGTACAATCTTGTATAGGCAACCACACTATTGTGTTTTCATGAGTACAGCACCCCTGTCATGTCTAGAATACACTAACTCACAGTAGACATCCTGGTACTCTGGCTCTTAAAAAAATCTTTCCATCCCTTCATCTATGATGTCCCTTGTGCCTTAGGTGAGGGGGTTATATTATATCAATTGGGTCTGGGCATCCCATAGTTATTTCAATGACCAGCTATGAATCTTTGTAATAGCCTTTGTCTACTATCAAAAGAAACTTCTTTAATGAGGAGTGAGAACTACATACACGCTATATATATTTATACAGATATAAATATATATATATATATATCTGTAGATACACATTAAGAATACGGTTAGAAATTGTATCAATTTAGGAAAATGGCAAAGTAGGTTCACCTCTAGGGTCTATGACTTCTCCAGCCATAAGTAGTTATCTAGGTTTATAGTGTCAGGTATGAATGCACTCCTATTAAGCTGGCAGTAAGAAAATTAGACAGCTTGTAGTTATCCCCAAAGTAAAAGTGCAACTATTATACCACTGGGGATATCTTTCTGGGCCAGTGATAGCTGTCTTTTGCAGGCTTCATGGCTGGGTAGTACTGATTACTTTTTCCCTTGGAAGATTATATATCATCTTCTGATACTATAAGAGCCAGCCCTCATACAGGAGGCCTTCAAGATAGTTCTAGCTCAAGCTCTCCAAGTCCTGTGTTCAAAATGTATAGTGTTTTAGTGACAGTCTTTGTTATTGTTTTGGGGTTTGTTTTTTTTTTAGACAGAGTTTCTCTGTATAGCCCTGGTTGTCCTAGAACTCACTCTGTAGAATAGGCTGGCCTTGAACTCAGATCTGCCTGCCTCTACCTTTTGAGTGATAGGATTCAAGGTGTGGTCCACCACCTATCAGCAGCAACAGGGGCAGGGGGAAGAATCTTGATTTCCCCACCTTATTTTATTCAATTCCTCAGTAATAAATCAATGAACTACTTGCTTTATTTAAAAATAAGTAACATGTAAAAAATATCACGCAACAAAAGCAGTAAAGTCAAAGAGCACATAGTGAGTCACTTTCCTGGTTACCACTAAGTATCCTAGGTCAGCCTCCAACTCCAATCTTCCAGCCTCAGCCTTCCTTGTGGTAGGATTACAACAATGTGTCACAATAAAAGGTCTTATACAAATTAATGGGTTTCCTAATATTTTTCACATGTCATTTAAGGTATTTTGATCACCTCTACTCTATTATGCACAGTCATCTCCACAGATATAACTATCCGTGGTCTAGTCCTTAAGAGTTCCCCCTACTTTTATTAAAAAAGAAAAAAAGGATTCTATATACTAAAGAAAATAAGTTTTGCCTTTCTGAATCTGGCTTATTTTGTTCATAAGCATCATTTCCTCTCATTTTCTCAAAAATGACCTGAACCTGTTTTTCTTAATAGTTGAGAAAAAGTCGTGTGTGTGTGTGTGTGTGTATTTGATATATGTACCACGTTTTCTTTACTTAGTTCCCCTCTGACAGATACCAAAGCTGATGTCATGCCTTAGCAGTTGTGACTAGAAAACCGTAAGCATGGGTACTGCAGTGAGCATTTACCATATCCAGCCTTTGATTCCTGAGTACATTCTGTCAACAGTACATAAGGGTTCCTTGTTTCCACCATTCACATCACCATTTGTTTTTGTCTTGATGACAGTTATCCTGTATCTACCTCTTATGTGCTAGAGTGCACAGAGGTAGAAACAGGCATAGGATCCCCTAGATCAGGAGTTCCAGACAATTATGAGCCACTAAGTAGGTCCTGAGAACTGAATCCAGGTTTTCTTCAAGAATAGTGAGTGCTTTTAACTGCTGAGCCATCTCTCCAGCCCTGAATTTTTCTATACTTTTACTCCAGTTCTTCAGTTCTCTCCCAACCAATCTATGCAAGTAAATATTCAGATCTCACCTTTATAAAATTATTTATGACAATCAATAATGGGATAAGATGGTCCCCAAAATTCTGGTCCTGTGGGGTATACATTCAACTTGTGTTCTCTCCTGACAAACTACATGCAAAACCATAAATAAGATGGTGGGTTACACTACTAGCTAAGTGCTTTGATACCAAATGTGCTAAGGCTCCAAGTCCACTGCTTCTAGTTAAGCAAAAGAAATCTTATCTTTGGAACTTACTTGATCAAATAAAAGCCAGCAGAAAAGAGCAGCCTCTGAGCCTTGGGCATCAGGCCATAACCACAAGGAATAGCTAGTCAGTAAGGACTCTAAAGTTCAGATGAGGGCAAGGAACAGCCAGCAGAAGACTGAGCTACACTACAGACAGACTCCTGACCCACCAAAATGTCAAAATAGAAGTGAATTGTTTTAAGTTGTTAAACTTGTGTTTAGTGATTTGCTACACAGCAATAAAAAATTAATTTGGCATTCTGCTTAGTCCCATAGACAAACTGCCTTTTCTCAGCCCTATGCTAGTACTATTCACATTACTAGTGAAATAGCTTGAAACCCTAACAGAGGGCTCTTGGTAAAGTAGCAACATGCAGGAGAGAAGTAGGACCTCCTAAAACTATACTGAGTACACCCACCTTGAGGCTTAATGAAGGAATAGGGAGGCATGGCTCTAAGTGAGAGAAGAGCAGTTAAGACCTATGAATGGAATCGAGTCCATACCACACTGCAAACAGCTACAGGCAAAGAGGCCAAGTCTCAAGGCTCAGATGTGCTCTGTTATAGGAGTCACAGTCAACCTTCATGCTCAGATCTCAAGCGAACCCATGAGCCTTATATGCCTCCATATAATTACAATTATAAAGGAGGGAGAAAGAGGAAGAAAGTACAAAAATATAAAGTTAAGGAGTCAGAGTCAAAAGTCGCTTAATCAAGACAAGGAAAGTATTATGGTCATTTCAGATCAGCAATCAGATCAGATATGAAAACTGGAGAAAGGCAGAGAATAAAAACAAGAATAAATTAGTTCAGTTTTAACTGCGGAGATTTATACTAATGCTACAATTTAGGCAAGTGTCCCTCAGAATTCATAAAGGCTTGGTCCTCAGAGAGCTACAAGAAAGGACCTATGGTGATTGTTCTGGCTCAACTTGATCCAGGCTAAAGTCATGTGAGAGGTGGAAAATCACAATTGAGAAAATGCCTCCATAATACTGGGCTGTAGGCAGGCATTTCCTTAATTAGTGAGTGATGGGGGAGAGTCCAGCTCATTGTAGGTGATGACATCCCTGGTCCTGAGCAGGCTGAGCAAGCTATAGGGAGCCAGCCAGTTGGCAGCAGTCTTCCATGGCCTCTGCATCAGTTCCTGCCTTCAGGATCCTGTCATGCTTTAGTTCTTGTCTTAACTTCCTTCAATGATGAACAGTGTTATGGAAGTACAAGTCAAAAAGCCTTTCCCTCTCCCAACTTGCTTTTGGTCATGGTGTTTCATTACAGCAAAAGAAACCTTAACAAAGACAGTGATCCTTACTTAGCCAAAATAATTTTTTTCTCAAAGAGTAAATTACTCACCATCAACAGTTCTCCCTAATATCTCATAAATATAAACCTAGATCTTACACAGTGCTCCAAGATAGAAGACCAAATCTGGAAATCACAGCAAGTGAGTTATATATGACAGATTACAGGAAATGCCAACAACCCAAGAGAAATGAAAGGCCACCATGTTCAGCCCCAAATATACTCTAGGATTGCCACAGATTGGCTGGTATCCACATATCACTGTTCTAAAATATAGCCTAGATCAGAGACACTGGTGTTCAAAAGTGATTTAAAAATTGAGGGCAATAATGGCAAGAGGGACCTGAGAACAGACAGTGGGAGCAGGAACTTGAGTAATCATTATCTTCAACCACAAACAGGAAGAAGGAACCGGAAGTGGGATGAAACTATAAACTCACAAAGTCCACCCCTATTGAAGTAGTTCTCCAGCAAAGCTTCATCTAAAGGTTTCATATTCTCTTCAAACAGCACCAACAATAAGGAACCAAGTGTTAAAATAAGTAAGCCTATGAAGGACATTTCTCATTCAAACTACTAAAATAATTATGCACCAATTTCTTCAGAACTCAAACTTTCCATCCAGAAAGGAAGAGGACCAGCTCACAAGACTAAGAAGTAAACAATTTACAAGTCTCAGAAAGTCCTTAAAAGTAACAAGATTTACAAGGACTCCCCTCGAGATTATAGAAACAATAAAGCCTAGAGAAGAGTCTATCAAATCTATCAATCACCTGCAAGCCATCCACAGAGCTCCAGGGTTGGTTTCCATGAATCCCCACTCAGGCAGAGGTAAGCTTTTAGTGATGCAGAAGCCTTTGAGTCATCCATGGCCTATAAACCTAAGCGTTCACCATGTTGAATTTTGGTAGAAAAGTTACTTTGTTCTGTCATCCCTTCCCTATGTACAATAAAGAGATGTGGTTGGCATCTCCTCAGGAAGAGTATGGAACAAAAGCTGTGTATACAGCGAGTAATCTTTTCTTAAAAGGCACAGACTAGACATCTTGAGGAAAATGTGAAGGATTGCAGGAACTGATAACCAACAGACATGAAACATGGGCTCAAGCAACACAACTGCAACAATGAGAACATCTACCGACCAAGCATCAGGTATTCTTAAGAAAGGTATGCCTCAGTGGTTAAGACAAATTATCAAAGAAAAAGGCTATATGGACCAACCTAAGTAAGATTTAAAATAGAACTTTGAAAACAAATTGATCTAAAGCAATTTATATATATGCCAAATCAAAACTCATTCTCACTTTTTATTTCATACACATATACATTGTACATTAACCATAGCCCCGTACTCTCAATCTTTATTTCTTTAAAAAACAACAACTAAACTAAAACTAAATCCACTGCCAGGTACTATAATACATACCTGTTCTTACAGACATTCAGAAGGCTGAAGCAGTTAGCTCAAAAATATATAAAGTCAGCCTGGGAAACAGAGTATTACTCCATCTCAAAACTAAAGACATAAACAATATGTGGCATAAAATAACATTTATTATAATGCTCAATATTTAATCACTTTTTGGAAAACATATATCAATCTATAGCTAGAGCAACTGATCAATGCAAATGACAGAATCACTTAACAGACTGGTATCAGTGACTGACTCAGCAGATAAAAGCATTAAAGGCTCTAGAAAAAGAACCCAAATGGAGTGATGCAAAATACTATGAGAACTTCAATTGGATAGTGCTACACCAGTCTGCTCCTACCCCCTAAACACACAAGGAGTCTATGCTAATCCCTTCCATTACCACACTGGGCCACTAGTGCTATCTGGTTCTACAGTCATGTGATGGCAAAGAACCTCCTTTCTCTACTCACTCCTCACAAGCCCAGGAGAAATCTTCCTGGGATATTCTCTAACATCCATACTGATCTCACATGTGAGCCAAGCACTCTACCACTGAACTATATATCCAAAATTCCTAGCCTTTCCTTCTTCCCTTTTCTTTCTTTCCCCCCTACCCTGCTTTGAAATTTTAAGATAGTGCCTTACTAGGGTAAGGTGCCCAGGCTAACCTCAAACTCATTCTCATGAACCACAAACTTACAACTCTCCTGCTCCAGTTTTCCAAGAAGCTGGGGTTATAGGCCTATCCCACAAGTTTATGACCTTATTCCCTGAAAAATCAGTTTTAGGACCTGACTTTGGTTCCCAACAAGCATCACAGACAGTGTACAACTGCCTATAACTCCAGCCTGGGGATGAGATGAGGTCTGAAGGAACCCATACACTCCTGGCATATGCTCACAACACTTATGAAAGAGTTGGTAGAAGGATTGAAGGTCCAGAAGCAGATGGGAACCCCCAGGGAAACCAAGAGTTAACAAATCTGGACCCCTGGGAGCTCTCAGAATGTGCACCACCAACCAAAGAACATACAGTGGCTGGAACGAGGCCCCCAGGCACATATGTAGCAGACAGTCAGCTCAGCCTTCATGACTGCCCTGTCTGGCCTCAGTGGGAAAGGATGCACCTAATTTGGCAAAGACTTGATGTGCCGGGTGGGAGAATAACCAAGGGGGGGGGGGTCTCACCCTCTCAGAGGAGAAGTGGGGGGAATTCTATAACAAAGAGACTGGAAGGGGGAGCAGCGTTTGGGATATAAACAAATACATTAATTAATAAATTAATTAATTAGTTAATTTAAAAATAAATAAAAATAAATATTTTTAATTAAAAAAAAACTAACAAGATTTACAAAGCCCTTATTTGGGGCTTTAAAAACACCAATAAAAACTACACTCATCTACAAATCTATTATAGCAAATCATTATCAACTATTTTATACTACATAAAACTGAAAATTTGAGGGGTAGTTAATAGATAAAAAAATTTTTAACCAAATCTCAAAATATTTACAACAAAATGAAAAACAGAAAGTACTCCAGGAGAGAACAATTGCATTTTCCTCTGACTTCTCCACACTCTGCATACATCTCCACAAAGGAACTCGTGCTGTCTCACTATGTGAACCTAGAATCATACTGGTGCCCAGGAATCCATGCACTTGCATCCTCTCAAAGGCAAGGTTGCTTTCCGTTACCTTTTTCAGTTTTTAACATCTTACCTTGACTTGACTCTGGGCTTGATACTGGTTGGTTGGTTGGTTGGTTTGGTTTTTCAAGACAGAGTTTCTGTCTTGTTTGGTTTGTGTCTCTGTCCTGGCTATCCTGGAACCTCTGTCTTCTGTAAACCAGGCTGGCCTCAGATTCACAGAGATCCACCTAACTCTGCTTCCCAAGAGCTTTGGATTAAAAGTGTCCTGCCTTGACACTGTTTTTGCTAGCAAACCCGACTAGATATAATATCCAACCTTTTACAACTTAATGGTTCACAGTAAACAATGGCTGGCTAGCTCTTTTCATTTTTCTAGTACTGCTCAAATTGCATATCACATGATATGCTTAAATATTGGCACCTTTTGGGCAGGAGCTATTTTTCATCCTACCCATAATATTTAACACATCAATAGAGAACATTTTCAAGAAATATTTATAAAATAGTCAATTTTTCAATGTTTTTCAAAAACAATTTGAATCCATGTGTTATGTGCTACCTTCCTGCTTAAGTATAATGTTCAAATAACTAGCCATGAAAAATGACAGACCACTGTGCTGGTTGATTTTTAATAATCTAACACAAACCTAACCATTTCTGAGAAGAGAAAACAAGTGAGAAAATGCCTGTGGGCAAGCCTATTGGGTATTCTCTGTGGGAGGGCCCAGCCCATTGTGAGTGATGTCATCCCTGGGCATATGGTCCTGGGGTATAGAAGAAAGCAGGATGAGCAAGCCTTGAGAAACAAGTCAGTAAGAATAATCCAGCCACAGTGTCTGCTTCAGTTCCTGCCTCCACGATTCTGGACTAACTTCCCTTGATGATGAACTACAAACTGTAATCCTTTCCTCTCCAAATTGATTTTGGTCATGGTGTTTTATTACAATAGAGACCCTAAGATAGAAATGGGTACAAAAAGAGGGGCACTGTTAGGACAAACTTGATCCGTGCGTTTTGGAGAGAATTATGGTAGCATTTGGAATCTGGGGCTGGAAAAGTCACTGAATACTCAGAGCTCATTTGGGTGTTCTGTGGAAGCTTGGAAGACTAAAACATTGGAAGTAATGCAGACAATGGAAGCCTGGCTTGAGAAGTTTCAGAATAAGCAAGACTCTAGCAGGTTATTTGTGTAATAAAGTATTAAGAATCTGTGGATCTAGTCAACTAAATTGGCCTAGTTACAGTGAAGAACTCAGAATTTTGGAGATGCCAGTACCAGGGGACAGCCATCAAGGATAGCAGCACCTATGGAATGGAGCTGGCTGAGCCTACAAAGGAGCTGTGTGTGCAGTGGAAGGCAAAAGCAGAGAAGCGCCTGTGCCAAGCTCGTTGGTGTCTACAAGATCCTGAGTCCCAGAAGGCTGACACTGAGCTTCACACTGTTGGACTTCAGGTTGGCTTCCATCTGTGACTCTCCCCTGGCTCCTCCCTCTTGGAATAAGAAAGTATGAAGCTTACTTTTTACTTTACACAAGTTAAAAAGACAAACTTACTCCCAGTTTTAAAAATAAGAAACGGGCTAGATGATGGCTCAGTGGTTAAGAACACTGGCTACTCTTCTGGAGGACCTGATTCAACTCTCAGCACCCACAAACAGCTAAAACCCCAGTTCCAGGGGATCTGATGCCTTCATTTGGACTCCAGAGACACTAGGCATACACATGGTACACTAACACACATACAGGCCAAACACTCATGCACTTAAAATTTAAAATCTAAAAAAGATTTTTTAAAACAAATGAAAACAGGGCATAACAATGAATAATCACTCGAAAACATTTAAAAAGAACTGAAGAACAAAGATGAGAGCCAAAGGAAAAGTATAATACAAAGAGATTATTATCTGCAGTTAAAGACAACATAATTATCATAAGGGGATACATAAACACTAAAGTTACAAATTCTAAACTGGAAAACAACATAATACTTTAAAGTAAGTTATGACATTCTAATTGACTACATGCTGAACGTTACACAAAGATATATATTGCTTTTCTCTCCATTCCTATTCTATTTCTTTATCAAAGCAGGGTTTGGTCTGTTTAAAAGTGAGACTACAAATTTCTGGAAGCACATAGTAAGACACTGTCCTTTGGGTGTGTTCCTTAAACTTGAACAGCAGAATCAAACTTCTATTTGAAAGTTTTTTTTAAAATAAATAAATAAATAAAAATAACAACAACAACAACATCATAGGGACAATGCTATTCTACTGTGAGGAAACAATACTTAGAAAGTGAAAGAGAATCCAAAACCATCAATTTACCATTGACCATATTCTTTTATTTAAGTATCTCAGCAACCAGCTGGGTAATTAGTCAAATCCATAACAAGAGCATTCATTAAATGTCCATGCTTATACACCTTTTGATCTACTGATATGTCTAAGCATAATATGACCATATTTATATTCGATGTTTGATTTTTAAGTACACTTTCAGCCTAAAGTTGATGACTGTCAAATACAGACAAATAGATGATACAAATTTAATTACTTCTGCAACTCAAAAACTATAAAGGAATTATGATAAATGAACAAAGTTATCTCAGAAAAACCATACACCATATGATAATCTCAAAATAACAACTCTATAGATCAGTTCAGTGCCAGAGAACATAGATTGTGATGGAAGTCACTACAAAAGAGCATCACTAAGTACATCACTCTGGTGGTGATGGTTACATGAATTGACATAACAACAGTAAGGCACAGAACTGTGCACATAAACTGTAATAATATAAATCTGATTCTGATATTATACCAGTTAAGTAAAATATAACCATTGGAAGCATCTGGTAAAAGAGAACGCACCTATATTTTGTTGGTAACTTCCTGAGCCTATCACTATTTTCAAAACTAAAAGGTTTACTAATGTTTCATGCATATCTAATTTCATGTGTCATTTCAAAGACTCCTTAAATAGATAATTCCTGAATGCAACTTATGTAAAAAAGAGCAACAAATTTCTACTCTGTACACATGCTCAAAAACATACTCTTAGCCTTTTACCAAGATTGGAAAAAAACTCTAAATGTGTAATGCACTATGTTCACTATGCTCAGTTCCTTTATGTAATTTCCTTTTTGGTTTACTGGAAAAGTACAATCACATCAGATAATAGTAATATGGCCACACATCTTAGCCCTTAATTATATTGCCTTTTCAAGAGTTATGAAGGAAAGTTAGATGCCTCAATGAATCTACATAAAAGATAGAAGTAATAAACATTAAAGTGTGGAGAGACTTTTGACACGTTTATGTGCATGCATGTGCATTAATGTGTGCAGGCACACATGCAAATATGTCTGGAGGCTGGAATTTGACATCAGGTCTCTTCCTCTTCGATCCTTTATTTACTGACACAGAGACTCTCACTTGAATCAAGTGCCCATCATTCAGCTAGTATTGAGATTGTCTGGGAATCCCTGTCTTTGACTTTAATCACAAAGATTACAGAAGGGCCATCACAGTCAGTTGACAGTTATGTGTCTGATGGAAATCAGAATTTGTGTTTGTAGAGGTATATAAAGTGAAGCCTTTGTGTCTGGCTTTGAGTGAAATACCTCAGCAAAGCCTTTGCTATATTTGGGTTAATCAGTAGAAGCTGAGAAATTGTTTTGAGACTGTTTGAACCTTGAAGAAATGTAGTAGCCCTGGAAAGTATGCACTTGGTGCTATGTGAGAGCTTGCAGCTGCACAAACCTTGGTCCTAAGACACTCCTGGCAAACCTGGAGGTCTTATGATTATGGCTAGCCATGGTCAAAGGAGACTGAGATCTGTGTGGGTTGTCTGCTCTCTCAGGCAGCAAGGGTGAGGTAACACTGGTAGGTAGAACCTTGCCCAGCCCCAATTAATTTTGTGTAATGATTGAATAAAAGTATTTGTAGTGAGCTAGCTGGGGTCAGTCTTTTTTCAATAAGGCTAAAGCCCCTCTGCTCCTTCAGAAAATGAGGGCTTAGCATCTCAGTAAGCTTCTCTCTAATGTGGCACCTATGACCAACATCAACCATTGTGTGTCCCTCACTTGCAAAACAAACTCTGACTGAGCCACTTCCACAGTTCACAATGTTTATATATATACATATATGTTTGTGTAAATATATATATATGTATGTATATGTACATATATAAATACATATATTTATATAGTTATATACACATTTACATAAACGTATATATACATTTATATAACTGTAGTTATACATTATAAATATATGTATATATATTCTGTGTTTATATAGAATGTATATAACAAACATATATAACATGATATATGAACTTTATTATTAAAAAATATATTAATAAAAATTTATATATAAATTTACAAGTATACAAAGATATATTTATAAATAAATAAACACATATTTATATACTTATATATGTGAAAACCAGACAGGTAATTGGACAGGCACTACATTAAAAACTGCTGGTTGCAAGGAACTAAGCCTGACATGTTAATATCTACAATAAAGTAGTCAAGGATCAATGTTTATTATACACATATTAGAAGTTTTCAAACTTTGCTGGATAGTAGTAGCACACAGTTTTAATCTCAGCACTCAGGAGACAGAGGCAAGCAGACCTCTGCAAGTTTCAAGGCCAGCCTGGTCTACAGAGTAAGTTTCAGGACAGCCAGGGCTACACAAAGAAACTCTTGTCTCAAAAAAAACAACAACAAAAAGAATTTTCATACTTCAAAAATATCTCCTTTCTAAAGTTACTAAAAATTTCTTGGGTATTTCCAACAAAATAAGCTTACCAAAATAAATATCCTAAATTTATATACATACACACATATGTATGTCTTTCTCACATACTATTTACTAACTCTAAGTCAATAAAAAGCCTAAGTAAGAAATAAGGAACTTCTCAATGCAGGAGAGCAACCCCACCCTCCCCAACCCCCAACTCCACATAAAGGTAAAGCCTGCCAGCTTAAGATGTATGTGCAATGTCTGCCAGGATCCCAAACAGTGACACTGTGTCTAAACCTTAGGGAAGAACAACATGCATTCTTCATATTTAATAAGCAATGCTGGGAGAACTGCACACTTTCCATACTATTTAAATATCTGCATTACCAAACACATTTTTCCTCTGATGTATAACCAAAACCTAGTCACTTGTTCTTAGGAAGCAGTAGGAAGACTTGTAAAAATAAATAAATTAATAAATAAATAAATTTAAAATACTAGTATCACACTGAATACAGAAAATTATAAAATTATATGTATTCTAAGACATGAATGGAGCTTCATTTTGTGTGTGTGTGTGTGTGTGCGCACGCGCGAAATATATTCTTAAGCTGGTCTTAGATCGAAATACTAAAACTCATATTCGGCAGTTATTCAGTTGTGATTACTAAGGGGGAAGAAAACAACTCCATTAGGTAAAGGGGGATGATTCTCTGTTTTTGTTCAATGTGGGGTTTTTTTGGTTTGGTTTTTCTGCATCGAGGACAATCTAAACCACTCCTTGAACACAGTAGGAATCTACTCTCCCACTAAGCTAAACTCTCCCAACTCTTAGGATATTCTCTTTATTTCAACAAGTGTCTCAAAATATGTTAACTCCAAAAAGCAAATCTTAAAGCATTTGTTTTGGGGAGTGGAGTTGACTGAGCAGGTAAAAATCACTGATGACAAAGTCTGACAAACTGACTTTAGGTCCCTGGAGCTCATATAAAAGCCATACTCAGTATGGCTGTGATCTGTTTTCCTACAGGATGGCAGGAGGAAGAGGCAGGAAATTTTCCCACAGAAGCACACAGGCCAGCCAGGTTGGAGTACACAGAGAGGCAAAGGAGAGAGAGACCCTGCTGCAAACACTGCAGAAGTTCAGGACTGACACTGGGGTTGTCCCCCAACTTCTACACACATTGAGTGGCACCTGCATACCTTGCAACAAGAACACATTGACTCACATCATATACACACAAAAATAAATCTTTAATGTTTTTTTAAAGTTTGTCTGACTCTCAGTATTTCAGGTATTAAAAAAAAAACATTTATTTTTCACCTCTCCAGTCTGCTTACAAAAGACAAAAGAAAGCAGACACTAATAGCTAAACAAAAAGAAGTATTTAAACAACAAAAGGATAAGAACTACCAAACTACTTTCAAGTCCTTAACTCAGTCCTAGCTACAGCAGCAAACCTAGCATCTCCAACAGTCCTCAATACTTGGTCTCATATCTACCAGCACTCAACTCGTGTTTAAAGGGAAAAGGAAATCACAAGAAGGCAATAACTTTTCATTTATTAAACTCCATAATCAATCGCTGCTTACACTGCCTTATAGTAATGATTGCTAATAATAAGGTATACATAAGACTGCTATAAAAAGTCGATTATTTGACGAATATTTAATGTGCTCAGCACCCTCTCCTCCAAAAGGAGAAAAGAACACACAGACAATAAAAACATCTCAGACACTTTTTTTATGCTGGTGATATGAAGATCCAAAAGTACTCTTCCAACAGTAGCTTATAAGGAACCATCTACAAAAAATTTATTGTGATCATTTTTTTCATAATTTCCTGATACACTTGTAATTACTTTATTAAACATTACAGTCACAGGCCAGCACTCTGTTTCTCTTGTTCCTGGTGTGAAAATCTGAGCATTTCTCTTAATTACAGCTGTAATAAAACCAACAGCTCAACTAAACTTTCATCTCTCCAGTAACACAAATACAAAATTGCAGAAAATGATAACTACATATCACTTTCCTGCATAATTAACAATTATCTCCAAATATCAGTACATGCCCTTAATCCCGGGACTCAGGAAGCAGAGGTCAGCCAGGCACAGTTAGTTAACAGTAAGACCCTTTCTAAAAATAAGAGAAAAAAAAAAAGAAGAAGAAACAAACAACAGTCAAGTCTTGATCAAGAGTGTTGGCAGGAGCTGGGATAGAGTTCAGCTGCTAAAATACTTGCCTAACTATACCACATAATCCCAACAAGGTGGCACGGGCCTGCAATGCTAGCACTCCAGAGGTGGAGACAAAAGGATTGGATTTCAGGTCATCCTCACCTACGTGAGGAGTTCAAGGCCAGCCTGGGAATATGAAACCCTGCCTTAAAAAAAAAAAGACTCCTGAATAAAAATATTGAAAAATTGCATAACTCGATCTCAAGTTTCTTGCACTTACAAATAACTTCAATTAAGACACAACCACATAGCATCGCTTCAACAGTCATAATAAATGTTACATTGTAAATTATAAGAAATAACCTTCCTAAGACAAGATCTAATTGCTATTCACTCACACATTCTCCTTAACAAAAATTTTTTATAGCGACAGGAAAACACAAAGTAAAAAAAAAAAAATGTCAACCCCACCTGGATATCTGTTTTCAACCATTTGGAGTCAAGTCGAGACTGGGCAGCCAAACAGAAAGACTCAGAAGGCATGTTTCCTCCCGGTGGTCAGGCCTGCAAGTCAAACAGAAACGCTGGAGTCCTAAAGCTTTTTTAAACTGCTATTTACACCATTCTGCTGTTTTAACGCGGCAGAGACAGAGAACATAAAAAACAGGGAAGGAGAGCTGGGGGAAGGGACGAGCGGATGAGGGATGAGAGGGAAAGCTGGACCCAGGACGGGAGAAGGGAGGGAAATAGCACTTCCAATAGAGGTAGTGTCACTGGGATTTCCCAATCCATTGCCGGACCTACAGTGGTCACCGGCGACCACTGCACAATGTCATCCCACTCCCTTAAATCCAAAGGGACACACAAACACACGACAAAAAAACTCACTATCGCAACGACAAATGACACCAGTGTGCATCAGCCGCTATACCTACAGCAGTCCGGCGGAGTGTGGTAAATAAACAAAAGTCATGTCTGCAGATAAATCTACAATAATCGCCTAAATATTAAAAAGAGAGCCCTGACTGCGCGGCCTCCAATGCGCACAGGCCCTTGTTCCTCCGCGCCAACGCCCGCCTTCCGCCCGCCGCTCTCCGGGCCCCGCTCTCCCGGACCTGGCGCCGCCCGTCTTCGGTCCCGCCGCCCTCCTTCGGCCCAGCTCGGCCAGACCTGGCGCCGCACGCTCCGCCAGCCAGCTGAGGTAACACTCCCCGCAGGAGCCGGCCGGCGTTCGCGATCCAGTCCGCGGCCTGAAGCGCAAGCTGACGCATGGCTGCGCCCGCCCAATAGCGCGAGGTTGAGAGACGGCTTCAGCCAATGGATGAGCAGCGTCGCCTGGCCCTCCCAACTTCCGCTTCCTTCAACACGACTCATCTTCCTTCTTGAGACTCACCCGCTCAGTGAGAGCCAACCGCAGACGCCGGGAGGCGGGACTTGTGCGTACGCACGCTCGCTTGCCATTCTCAACCAGTCTCAGACTGTGTTGCTTCCAGCAACCCGAAGTTGGTAAGGTATTTCCAGCGCCACGAGACTATTGAGGCTTCCTGAACTTTAACGACAGCGTTCTTTTGGCCTTTGAGTCAGTGGGCATTAGACAAAGTTTAAGAAAAAGCAATTGACCCGGGCCTGGTGGTGCATGCCTTTAATCCTGGCACCAGGGAAGCAGAAGCAGGTGGATTCCGAGTTAAGAGACCCTGTCTCAGGGGAAAAAGAACAAGAAAGACCAATCAAAAAGCACACAAAATATGTTCTCTGATCATCATGTAATTAAACTATAAATAAAACATAACACAGTCTCCAAGCACTTAGAAATTAAACTTTTCCATGAGAAGAGAAGTCAAAGGACTTAAAACATTTTAAATAGGAACTGGGGGTGTTGTGTTGTTTCAAATAGTTCATTTTTCCCACTTGTAAAAAGGCAGCAATGAGGGATATGCCACAGTGGTATGGTGGCTCAATAGCTCTAAAAAAGGATGTTTGTAGTCCATTTTGTGTTGCTGTAACAACACAAATGAATAATAAATACAGAAATTTGTATCTCACAATTCTGGAGGCTAAGTCTAAGAGCATGGCACTGGCATCTGGTGATGGCATTTGTGATGTAACACAACATAGTGTAGAGGCAAGAGAACCCATGTGTGGCAAGAATATGCCAAGCAAACACATCATTTGATCCATGAGGCATAGTCTACTTGACTTATTCACTTCTTAAAGGGTCCACCTCTTAATAATGCTATTGTAACATTTCGATAGGAGATCTGAAGGGACACTCAAACCATAGTGATGCAATATTGTGAAGTGTCTAGGATGGCAGGGATAGATTTTTTTTTCTGTCAATTTAAAGACTAAGGCAGCAGGAAAAGCAAGGTCTCAAAACTCAGCCAAGATTTCTTGAAAACAGAAACACAGAGAGAGAGACAGAAAGCACAAAATACACAGAGACAGATTGATCCATTAAAGAAAGGATCCAAAGATAGTATCTGACAGAGGCAAAATGTTTATATGTTTTGCCAATAAGTAGTTTTCTTTCTCCCTCAAAACTAGCTGCTTTGGGCTATTGCGAGGAAATGTATAATCGAGACAAAGGAAGGGAGGCTGGCTGTTTCTCCATACAGGACATCCTCTTAGATGGGAGATTTGAAAGTCTCACCAAACAGTTCCTCTGATAGGAAAAGCACACTAAGTCTTTATCTTGGAGAGGAGAAAGAAAGCAGGAAGTCAGTTATCTTAAATGTTTCAATAAAAGGATGCATTAATATTCCAAGATACCCCTTTTCCTGTGCATGCCTGACAGAAAGCTGTCTTCCTTCCAGTCCCTCAGTAGGACTGACCTTGCCAAATTCTTCTTAAGTTGGTGCCTATCGTCTTTAGGATTTTGTGTTTAAGAATATGATAAAACTATTCATTAGTAATTCAACATACATGGCTGAAGAGATGGCTTGGACGTTAAGAACGTTTGCTACTTTTACAGAGGACCTGGTTTTGGTTTGTAGTAAAATAATCTTTGTGTCACAGATGAATAAAACAAGAGTAGCTCAGCAAGGTGATTTTTTTTTCCCAAAAAGGGTTCTTGAAAACCCAAGCCAGGCTGGTGAGCACACATGCCCAAGATGCTCCCTGTTGTTTATCTCTAAATGCAAGTGATGACTGTATCTCATCCCATTGGTAGGAGCCTGACTTCACAACCACATGATTGGTTAATCAGTGCAAAGAGGGAGATTCAGAGAGTATGGGTTCTTGTCATGTTAACTGTCTTTGAGGCTAGCCAGCGTATGTTGACTTTGTGATGTGTTTATTAACAGTAAATTATTGTTAAGTGATGACTCAAGAATGGATTAAGGTGAGGCTACCTTACTAGGGTCCCAAGACTCATTGACTTGTCCCAGCTGGAATGTAATATTTTCACCCGAGCCAAAGATTCTACTCTCCTGACAAGGAGTCGTCTCTTAATAGAACTTTACTGCTATTTTACTATTCTTCCTCTGAGAAGATAGAATTATTTAGGAGGCAGATCAGAGATTACACACATGTATACACTTTCTAGACATCTCTGGTTTCTAGCCAAGGTCAAGGTGCCAAGAGACGCAAGGACGGTTTGTGCTTTTTGGCAATAGAGAAATGTGGGTGTTTTGTTTTTGTATTATTTTTACCCTGGACTGCCCTAGCCAATTTTTTTAACCTTGTTTAATTACCCACCCTTCTTCTGAAGAAGTGGCACTCCCATGATGAAATTGGGGTAATTACCAGTCTGACTATTTCAAGCAGAATGGGACCATCAGTCAGTATACACCTCCAGTGGATCTATCTAAAAGATCCCAAAAGCATGTTGTTGGTAGTTTCTTTTGTATATCTGTAGCTGTCTTTTGCTAATTTGCTTCTTTTTTCTTCCAGCCTTTCAACCCCCTAACTCTAGATAAGAGAGAAAAGAGGATAGAGAGGAAAGGAAAGAAATCCCTGAATAAAGTCAAGGGTCGGAAAGTGGGTGAATAATCATTCAACTATGTCCTGCTGATTATGGACTTCAAGTTCCTTGGGGTAATTTTGATCTTCTCCATGGAGATATCTAATTTTTTTTCTTGTTGCTGTTTCTTCTTTGCACATAACTTCTTAACAAACTGCAATCAATAACCAACAACAGCCAACAACTACCCACCCTGCCTTTCTGGGTCCTAGCATTTATATACCCTCTGAAAATTCCCCAGAATTCTAAACATCACACAATCTCAGAAACTATCTGCAGCTGTCAAAATTATGCCTCAGCTATAGCATGAGGCAAATCATATTGTGGACAATCTGAAGCAGTCCCATACTCCACACATGGGATTAAAACAAAAACATATTCTTAATAATATGTCTGTATTGTTTAAAGAAACCAAAATTCCAGAATTGTCACTTCATATAGGAGACAGGTGTAGAGAGGAACTGGAGTCCTTCTCTGGTCCCTGGAAATTGATGTGAGGGAGAAGTAAAGGCAAAAGTTATTAGCATTGTAAGTTCTTGGCAAGGGACCAGGAGAAGCAAAAAGGGAGGATACGTTATATCCAAGTCAAATTGTATTAGAATCTCTTGATGGGATGTCAAGAGCACCCATGTACTGGGTTCTTCTCATGAACCCAGGATCAGTTTTCAGGTCTTTTGGAATAGCTCAAATCAGCATGAGATCACCACCCCCAATGACTTATAAATAGAGGGAAGAAATAGAAAGAAAAAAAGAGAACACCTTTAAATAAACTTTAATTAGATCGATATTTAAGCAGAGGTCTCACATGAATAAGAAAGAAAGAAACTTAGCCATCTTTTAACTTTTGTGTTAAAACAATAGTGGCTGTAGATAGGTGCAGCAATATTCAGTATTAAAGTGTTGAAAGTATTATACCACCAACCACAGAGTACACATAGAGGGACCCATGGCTCCAACTGCATATGTAGCAGAGGATGGCCTTGTTGGACATCAAAGGGAGGAGAGACCCTTGGTCCTAAGAAGGCTTGATGCCCCAGTATAAGGGAAATGCCAGGATAGGGAAGTGGGAGTGGGTGTGTTGGTGAGCAGGGGGAGGGGGGATGGGATAGGCAGTTTTCAGAGGGGAAAGCAGAAATGTAAATAAAGAAAATAACTAATAAAAAAAGAAAGTATTATACCTAAGCAGCATTTTTCTTATCAAGAAGAAATCATTAGTGAGAAAGAGCAGTATCAAAAAATCTCACAAATTAAAGAATGTCTGTGAAGTATAATCCGGTGCAAGCCAGTTAATTTGTGCATTTCTTGTTTCATGATTGATGTGGGGCCACTCAGCCCACTGGGCCTGGTACCATACCTGGGGTTGTATTAGAAAAAGGCTGAGTAAGCCACAGGGAGCAAACCAGTAAGCAGCATGCCTCTGTCATCTCTGCTTCAGTTCCTGCCTCCAGGTTCCGGCCTTGAGTTTCTGCCCTGATTTCTCTACTTGATGCACTGTAAGGTGTAAAGCTTTTTGGTTATAGAGTTTATCATAACAATAAAAAGCAAGCTGAGACAGATCCCTTGAACTGTTGAGGAAACATATCAATCATTTTAGTCTTTGGTTATACTTTCCTGAATAAAGCTATTCCTGTTTAAACCATTTAAGTTGGCAAAATACATTTCTATTATTATTATTATTAATTGTTTTTTTACTATTAAGTCCAGTTGAGGGTCTGATACTCAGGGATCACTTGGGCTTGAAGTGATCCCTCTGGCTCCTTTAGTCTTTCTTTTACCAGTTGTCTTGTCTGTGTGACGATAAGTCAAAGACTTTGCTTGACCTGGCTGTAACTGCACTAGGAAGCATCCAGCAATATTTTGCTCTGTGTTTTCCTTCTTTGTTGTAGACTGGACACTAGTTAGAGTTCACTGGTGAGCCCTCATGGCGTCCTTGAACAAAAGAAAAAGTGATTCCCCCACAGTTACAGGTCATTTTGAGAAATGCCTCACAGTTCTCTGGGACCTAGTTGACTTTGGAGGGCAAGGAGAAATATTCACCCTTACTAATCTCTCTGATGACATTAGCATTGGCCTCTAAATATAGTAATTGAACACCCAGAAGATCAGTTATTATACCAGTCTGGTACTTTTTTAAGATTTATTTTTATTTTAATTATGTGTATGCCTGTGTGTCTGTGTCAATACAAATGAATGAAGCAGCCGGAGGCATTAGATCTCCCCAGGGTTGGAGCCACAAGCAGTCGTGAGTTGCCTGGGATGGGAGCTGGGCACTGAACCACAGTACGCGCTTATGACTGCTGAGCCATCTCTCCAGCCACCAGTCCAGGACTTTTAACTAGGTGTAACATTAGATTAAGCTAGGGTGAAAACAAAAAACAACAAAAAAAAGAGAACACCTTTAAATAAACTTTAATTAGATTGATATTTAAGCAGAGGTCTCACATGAATATTTTAAACTTAGAAGTCTTAGTATGACACACAAATTCTCAGTTTTTACATACCTTTATGTGACTTGCTATTTTCTTTCTTTGTGTGTGTGTATGTGTGTGTGTGTGTGTGTGTGTGTGTGTGTGTGTGTGTGTGTGTGTGACTTGCTATTTTCAATTCTGGGAGAAAAAATTTATTCGGCCATCCTAATCTTTATCAATAGTCCAACTGAGCCCAGCTGTGACAATCTTTTCTAAGCAGACACAGATGTTCTTATGGATGTACCCATCCTTTACAAGCAGATACAGATATTCCTGGGTACCTGGTTGTCATTTGGCTTACATGCTATTGTTGTACAATGCTGCCTTAACAAAAGAAAGCTGAATCCAAACTACACAATAGGGCAATGCAATAAGTTAATAGTGCCTGTGTGCATACTGTTCAATTGTGAAATTTTGTAAGGTCCCAAGTAAACAGAAAACACAAGGCAGGAAAAAAATAACTTTTTGTTCTTTGTACAGTCCAGAGAAATATCTCCTATAACCATTCTTTTGGTTCTGAACAAGTACAAGTAACCAATAGAGAACTGAATCACGCAGAAAAACACCATCTGATTGATGTGTACAGCATCCAGCAGAATTCAGCTAAGGACACCCTGGAAAAACTATGATGTTGGAGTCAAAGCACTTGGAGAAGGACGGCATCAACTGGTTCTCCCTCCCTAGTCTGCCCACATCACTGTAATTAGAAAGTAAAAGCAAAATCAACAGGCCCTATGGGACAGAAACAGACATGGAACAAAGGAGTTGCAAGGAGGAAAAGAAAATTCTATCCCAATTAGATAAAAACAGGCTTGGAGACATTGGGAGAAAGTTCGGACGTTAAGACCCAGCTTAGCCTTCATTCCCAGCATCCCAATCAAGAAGACTGATTTTTCTTTACTTCCTACTCTTTAACTACTGGCTGTCTCAGCTGGGATGTATATTCTTCCAAGTTTTCCCCCTGGGCTGCTGAAAAGTCATATCAGCCTTCCAAGTCAGTCATTTCTGTCAGCTTTCTGGTAACTGGATACTGTTAGGGGCAGTATATAGAAACCAGTAGATAAATAAATATGTCAATTTTTTATTTAAAATGAATATACATATATGTGTATATATACATATATATGTTTATATACATATATGTTTATATACATATATATACATATATATGTATATATACATATATATCACCCTACCTCCTTAGTTTGATATAAGAATATTTTGGCCTGGGCTGGAGAGATGGCTCAGCGGGTAAGAGCACCGACTGCTCTTCCAAAGGTCATGAGTTCAAATCCCAGCACCCACATGGTGGCTCACAACCATCCGTAAAGAGACATATAATAAATAAATAAATCTAAAAAAAAAAGAATATTTTGGCTTTATTACTTGGCAATAGAGGTCACATTGGAGTCTCAGTTTGGGCTTCCCATTTCCATGATCTCATTAGGCATCCAGGAAGGTAAAAACCAAAAGGTGGAGGGGGTTATGAAAACAGAATTGGGATATGTGACTGATGCCTGAGGTGCATGACATTCTAGGGGATGTAATGATACCCTGAAGGCTCAGTGGTACTGGGAAACTATAGGGATGACACCATTTTGGTTCACAACATGCAGCTTCATTAACCAAAGGTGGCAGTGAAGTAACCCAGTTGTCAGCATCTTAATGATCTGACTCTCCAAGACAAAAGTCAAATCACATGGCTGTTGCCATCATGACGGCATCATTAACCAAACATTTGTTTTAGGTTGGCATGGATATAGGAGGAAAATTTATCAGGAATATAGGCTCAAAATGGCAAAGCAAAGAAATAGATGAAGTAATTCATGGTCTCACACAAGAAAGATGATCCTATATGTCTTACCACACAAAGCGTAATGGTGAGTATCAAGCAATGTCTTTCTGGATCACCTTTTTACCTCTCTTCAGCTCCTAGACACAAGCTGCTGCTAGGAAAGGAATCCTTTAAGAGCAAAAGTAACAGGAGGTGAGCACTGGGTCTATAGGTGGCGCTGTTGCTCTGGAGCACATGGAGAAACTGAGGAGGAAAAGGTGATCTAAGTGCCATCTTGTCAAGTCTGAGAACTAAGACTAAGACTAGACAGTTCTATGACCCTGGAGGTTGACTGGAATTTAAAGCTAAGCCTTAGCAGTCTTGTGTGGTGGTTTTACCCAGCTAGGAAAGCAACTGTCCAGGAACTGTTTCCCCAGAGATCTTTTTATCTAAATTATTTCTCTTCCTGGCTTCATAAGAGTTAAACTATCAGAGGTTTCCCCTTCCCTTAACAGAGGTCTCTTCGATACTGATAGCCAGTCTCAGTCCTTGTAATGGAGGTGTCTCACATTCCAAATCTGAATGCTTCATCTGTCTCCAACTGATTCATGTGTAGGGTGATGTCCTGTCATGCCTGCTTTTGGCCATAGCCTTTTCAGAAGTCACCAGTGGCCCATGAGCTGTAAACAAGACTCCACATTTACTTTATGGCAGTGACACATCTCATTCTCTCTCTCTTATCCAACATCCACCCACCAAACGGTACTCTGCCATTCTGGGTGATTCTTACCTTGCACTTCTGTCCAAGTGTCCTGGTCATTGAGGTATTTCCTGGGGCCCTCCCCACATTGCTGAGAACCTTTCTAACCTGGGATTATTAGTTACTAAGAGAGTATAGTTCACCCACAACACTGGGAGCTACAGAAATATGGTATGGAACATGATTTCCTCAAGGGTAGCAATATGAGCATTTATAAATGAATTAAAAATATAGGAGAAACCCCCAAATTGTGGGAAAGAAAAAATCTTGGTGTTACACAAAGAAACACATGAACAAGGCTACTCATCAAGGCTTTTTTTTTTTCAAAAATGGTTCTCTGGAACCCTAAAGAGGCTAGTGAGCAGACATAACTAAGATGGCCTCTAGTGTTCATTCCTACTGCAGGTCATAACGCTGACTCAGCCAATTGATGGGAACCAGGCTTCACAATCTGAAGTGATTGGCTAATTGATGCAAAGGGAAATGGGTTTGTTCAGGTGATATAATCTTTTGTCATATTAACTTTTATAGAAAATAAAAATTCTCAGACATTTCCAGCACCCACATGTCAGTCAGCTCCCAACTATTACTCCACTTACAGGGGATCCAGCACCCTAAGAGGACTAAGGGACTAAGGATTCAAGTAGTCCCTTCATCCAGCTCTCTCTCTTAGTCAAATATATTTCCCCATTATTTAATACCCTGAATTTAGAAGATCCACTCTATCCTGATCTGCTCTTTTCATCCCAAATCCTTTCTCTCTTCTCTCTCTTTCACTTTTCTTTTCAAAACTTTCCAAAGACCACATGTTGACCTTATTTGCAGGGTCTTTATGTCTCATGCTTCTAAGACTGAAGACTATGATAGGCTATCTATCTAATTATATTTTTTATCTCTTCCTATTCTTGCTATTCTTAGCCAAAATTGCATCAACACCCCACCCATATAAAACATTTTCTAGATTGATTTTCTGTTGCTATGATAAAATATTCCAACTATCAGGGTTGTCCAAGAGACTCCTAAAACAGGGAGGTGATGACTATTGCTCTTAGCTGCCAACCCCACCTAGAGCGTCCCTATTGCTGAAGACACCATGCACCTCAGATGCAGGGCTCAGAGGACCCTGAGCTAGAACTGACATGAATGCCTTCTTCCTGAAGACTACCTGACTAGTTTTCCTGGTAGCAGAAGGCACCATGTAAACTTCCAAAGGACAGGAGCAACCAAGAGTCCTACCCATCTATGACACCTGTGATCCTCAACAATGACCAGCAAGGTTCAGCAATATGACAAGCCTAAGGGTGTAATAGTGGCATGCATGTGTTGGAGGTGACCAACAACTCTCAAATTGTTCTTAGGACCCATTCAACGAGAAGTAAATCTTGTCTGGTACTGGAAACCTAGCCAATTAGCCAGGGCTAGTGAAGTTATGTTTTGGAGAAACCTACAACTACTGTGCTACTAAAACAACATAATTCCTAACTACATTCTAAATATTTGTCCTTATACCCATAGAAAAATGTCATCCTCATCCCTCATCAAGAAAATTTCTCTTTGTAACAGATGGAGACCATTGAAGAAACTCACAGCCTATCAAAATACAGAGTTGTGGAACACAGTCCCAGTGGATACATCTACAAAACAACTCCTGCACCCAAGGCTCAGAGAACATTGTGGAGGAAGGGGCAGAAAGATTGTAAGAATCAGAGGATCAGGGAGTTTGCTGTGAGATGGTGTTTTCTAGGAATGTTAGAAGTGGCACCTGTAATTTCTCAGCAACGTGGCTGCCTAAACATAAGCAGAACAACAACAGACATGCCAACGTGGGCGAGGGAAAGACCATGAAGCTCATCTATACATAAAGGACTGCAGGCAAATAAGGAATCCTGAGATCAGAAGAAATAGTCTTCCCCAGGGAAAAGCACACCAATTGGTTATTCAATACCAAATGGTGAACTCTGAAAACATACATATGAGTGACATTATATAGATTGAACAGGCTATATTTAGGAGTATATCTGTAGATACATGTACTAACAATAGAAAAAACCCATAAATTCGAAAGAGAGCAAAGACAGGGTCTATGGGAGGGTTTGGAGAAAGGAAAAAAAAAGAGGGAAATGATGTAATTATAATTTTTAAAACAAAAGTAATTTTAAAAACATGCATCTGTACTCAGCTCCCCTTTGAGCCTAGAGTTCACATGTATTTTGCTGACTTCTACCATTAGAATAAGTTCATCAAGATCATGAAAAAAATAACTATGCTTTTTAAAAAGATTTTTACTAAATTTATAAGTTGAGTTTTAGAAGAATCAACATGTTAGCTTGTTACTTTTTTTAATCATAGTGAAAAAAGATAGCTTCAGTCTGTTTAAAAGTTCAGTTCTGCTTTGAAAATGTTGGTAATTTTCATTAAATGCACTTTATATAATGAAAATTTCGTTTTCTTGACTTAGAACTCAAAACAACCACTCTGACCATAAGCAACTTGAGAAGAAGAAGGTTTGTCTTACACTTCCAGGTCGCCATCTGTCATTGAGGAAAGTCACGGCAGGAGCTGAAATACAAATGAAGGGGAAATGCTACTTACTGACTCACTTCCTAACATGGCTAGCTTTCTTATTCAACTGTCCTGGATAGTTTTATGTCAACTTGACACAAGCTAAAGTCATTGGGAAGAGGAAGCCTCAATTAAGAAAATGTCCCATGGAATTGGCCTCTGGATGAGGCTATGGAGCAGTTTCTTGATGGCTGATTGATGGGGGAGGGTTCTGCTCACTGTGGGCAGTGCCATCCCTGGGCAGGTGCTCCGCGTTATGGTATACCTGGAGCATATGGTAGTTCTATTTTTAGTGTTTTGAGAAGCCTCCACACTTCCATAGTGACTGCACCGATATATGCTCCACCCAACAGTGGATAAGCATTCCTGCTTTCCCATATCCTCGTCACCCTTTATTGTCACTTTTTCCCTTGATAATAAACCTTTCTCACTGGGTTGTATAAGAAAGCAGGTCGAGCAAGCCATGATGAGCAAGCAGCACCCTTCCATGGCAGAGACTCATGACTTGTCAAAGTGCTGGGAACAAATGAGTGCTGAGCGTTAAGCCTTTACACACACACACACACACACACACACACACAGAGAGAGAGAGAGAGAGAGAGAGAGAGGGAGGGAGGATGGCTGAGGAAGACTATCTTATATGCATGACATGGCTCTGGAACTCAAGAACGCACAACAGCTGTGACCGCCTGCATAGGGCCTTCTCCAGCCTAAACCAGGATTCTGAGAACATCACCTTCCATCTCAGCACATCTGTTCCAGACATCCATGCTGTACACATACTTTTTAAAATCTATTTTCCATTATTTAATCTGCGCTGTTGAATATATGTCTCATGACCTTTTTTGCTTTTGCTTTTTTGCTATATAGTGTTTCAGTTAGTTTTTAGGACTATTATTTTTCTCCACACAATTTACTATAAGGCATTTTGTACTATATGCTTCAGCCATATCTCAATATTCCTCCTCTTATTCTTACATGTGTTCTTCATTTTCTCATCCTCATCATTATGCATTCCTCTTTTTACTTATTAATTATAACCTTGCATAGCATTAATAAACTCTAAAAGTCTGTAGAACATAGCAGTATGCCAACTTCTGCTCCTAGCGACTTTACCTACCTTGATTTTTTTCTTTTAAAATCAATCTAATATTTAATCCTTATCCTTATTCACTCTGCTTATTTCCCATTTCAAATTTTATTAACTACAATCTGAGTACTCTGTAATATCCTTGATCATTTATCCTCCAATACTTACTGAAGTCAAATGGCTACCGTCATGCAAATAGCAAATCAGCCATGATTGTTCTCCCTGTTAATATCCTACTGAGGGATTAATATAGAGCTTACACCAGGGACCAAGAACCTCTGGTCTGAGAAATTATTTTCTTCTTTTCTCTTAAAAAAAAGTTTGTTTGTTTATAACGTGTATATATGTGTGTGAGCATAAAGGAGTTTATGTGTTCCACATACAATCAGGAGCCCTTGGATGTGAAAAGAATGTTGGATTCCAAAAAACTAGAGTTACTGGCAATAGTAAGCCACCAAGTAAATGTAGGAAACTGAACCTGGGTCCTCAGCAAGAATAAGTGCTCTTAGCTATTTTCTGAATTACACATTCAAAATTACCACATGTAAGTCCTACTTGAACATTGCAAATATTTGAACTGAGATAATGTAGCTAATTAAAAAAATAAACTCACATGGAGATAGAGGGATGGCTCAGCAATTAAGAACACTGACTCTTCTTTCCAAGAACCTGGGTTCAATTCCCAGCACCCACATGACAGTCCACAACTGTCTGTAACTCCAGTTTTAGAGGATACAACACACATGCAGGAAAAACACCAATGCATATAAAATAAAAATTAAATCCCAAGTCAGTAACATTAGTACGTTATTAACACTCCTGGACATATACCCAAAGGACGCCCCCTCCTACGGCAAGGACATTTGCTCAACTATGTTCATAGCAGCAGCTTTATTCGTCATAGCCAGAAACTGGAAACAACCTAGATGTCCCTCAACCTAAAAATAGATAAAGAAAATACAGTACATTTGCAAGATGAAGTATTACTCAGCTGTGAAGGAAAAAATGGCATCATGAAATTTGCAGACAAATTAATGAAAGTGAAAATACTCATCCTGAGTGAAGTAACCCAGACCCAGAAAGACAAGCATGGTATGTACTCACTTATTAGTGGATATTATTAGCTGTAAAAACAAAAAACAAAAAAAAAAAGATAACCATGCTACAATCCACAGATCCAAAGAAGCTAAGTAACGAGGAGGGTTCAAGGGATCACCTGCCCTTGGGGGCTAGGGAGAAGATGTGCAGATCTCCTAGGAAGGGGAAACAGAATAAATAGATTTTGCTGGTGAGCTCGAGGAGCAGAAGGGGATGGGACCAGGAGGGATCAGGTGTGGGGAGAATGGAGGGAAAGAATATTGAGAGATAAGACTGGAATGGGAGGGCATTTTATGGACAATGTGGAAATGTCGTACAGTGGAAACTCTCTGAAGTCTACGAGGGTGATTCTATCGAAGACTCCTAGTACTGAGGGATATGGGTCCTGAATTGGCCATCTTCTGTTACCAGGCAAGGCTTCCAATGGTATGAATGGGACATCGACTCAGCTAAAAACCTTCAACATGCAATTTGTCTTGCATGAAAGATGTGCTTTGGTAATGGTGGCACAGAACTTGCAGGAATGACCAATGACTAGTCCAACTTGAGGCCCGTGAGAGGGAGCCCGTGCCTGACACTGCCTGAAGAGTCAAGAGCCAGAGGTTAGCTGGGCAGTGGTGGCGCACGCCTTTAATCCCAGCACTTGGGAGGCAGAGGCAGGTGGATTTCTGAGTTCAAGGCCAGCCTGGTCTACAGAGTGAGTTCCAGGACAGCCAGGGCTATACAGAGAAACACTGTCTCGAAAAAACAAAAAAACAAAACAAAACAAAAAAAAAACAGATACAGAGGTTAGATAGCTCAGAGATCTAGGATAGAACCAAATACAACTGGGGGTGGGGTGGGGGAGTCAATGAAATGATTCGTATACTCATAGAACAGAGAAAAGCCCAATTCTCATCAGAAAGGCGTCATCCAGCAACTGACAGATACAGATGCAGAGACCCACAGCCAAACATTAGGTGGAGCTCAGGAAATCCTAAGGGAGAAGGGGAGGAACAGATGTAGGAGCCAGCAGGTTTGAAGTCACAAGAACAAATACCACAGAATCAACTGAGAAGGGCTCCTGGGGAAGTTCACGGAGACTGAACCAACCATCAGGAAGTCTGAATGGATCTGACCTAGGTCCTGCGCATATGTTATGATTGTGTAGCTTCGTGTTCTTGTGGGACTCCTAACAGAGGCAGTGAGAGTTGTCTCTGTCTCGGCTGCCTGCTCTCGAGATCCTTTTTGTCCTACTGGGTTGCCTCATCCAGCCTTGACAGGAGGGTTTGTGCCATGTTTGGTTGGTATCCTTGAGAGGCCTGCTCTTTTCTGAAGGGCAATCGAGGAGGAGTAGACATGGAGGAGAGGGGAGTTGGGGGAAGGGATTAGGAAGAGGGAAGGTCGGGGAAACTGGGGTCGGGATGTAATATATAAGAGAATAGTAATAATAACAAGAAAACAGGACAATATAATGCTTCTAAAGATTATTAAACCTACAAAATTGACAAATAACGAGATTTAGATAAAATCTCAGAGAATTCTGAATGAAATAAGGATGGTGGTGGGTGATAAGAGAAATTTAACCGAGATAAAATGCTACAGAAAGACCAATCTGAAGTGTCAGAAATAATTTTTTTAAAGGCATAAGTTAAAATTTGAAAATCTGGGGATGGGCCCCCCCGACTGGCATGTCGAGAAAGCCAGACCTGGGAAGCCAATGCCTCCGCAGAAGCTGGATGGCTAAGGGCGGCGCCCCTGGCGGCTACAGTGCATGCCAGCCACCCTGGGGCTTGCTGGTGCAGATCCCTGCTGATATACCTTGTGATGGGGTAGTCTCAGGGCTGGAGGGGAGCCAGGGCCCCCATGTGAGGGAGGATTGCTTCAGCTTCACAAACTTACACGGATTTTGGTTGCTGCTTCGGCCAGTGGTTCTGCTCAGATTTCTTCTGAATTTTTACAAATTCGCCATTTTTCCCTGGCTCCTTACAAACTTGGATCTGGAATTTCTTTTCAGTTGGGAGTCATTGGTGCCCAAATGTCTGCAGTGAACCCAGTGAGCGCTGTTGCTCCCTACATTTTCAGAGATTAACATGTTCTTGCCTTACCTCTGACAGACAGCCCTGCTGTATTTACGAAGTTGTTTTTCCCCAGAGACGGCTATTCATTTCAATAATGGATATGGTTGCTGTGGCCCTCAGGGTTCTACTGCTCTACCCACCAGTACAAATGTCCACCCTCTCTAAGAGACAGTCTAAACTAGAAAGTGGCTGTGACTCTCACAGTAAGCATGTTCCTGTCCTGACTTCCTTCAATAATAAATAGCAATATGGAAGTGGTCAATCGCTGAACCTGAAGCTTTACATTTCCACAAGACTGGATGGCCAATGAGCTCTTGGGATCCACCTGTTTCTGTGTCTCACGACATTTGGGTTACAGGTAAAACCAAGAAAGAAATTGCCAAATAGCTATTTCTACTAGAAACAGAAGCCAGCCAGGCAGGTGGAGGAGATCCAGAGGACTGCCTGGGCAGCGGGAGACCCTACAATGTACTGATAGAGGAACAGTCTGGTGTGGTAGCTTGTCCCACTACCTAAGGCCATGGTGAAGTCCCAGCCCATGCTGTCACTAAGGGCCATGTCTGGGTCCATGGCTATGTAGCATCAGGGATCTGTGTCCATGGCTCATATTACCAGTAAAGACTAGGATGCCCCTAGTCTGGGCACCTGGAACCATGTAAAAGTCCAAGGGCTGTGCAGAACTGGCCCCATCCCTCACAGGTTGCTGCACTGGGGAGAGTCATGGGTGCTGGAGAGCTAGCCTCAAGGACATGAGAGTTGACCCTGTCCCTTGCAGGCTGCAATATTGGGTGAGCAGCCAGAGCAGTGCTGGAAAGTTCACCCTGGTGGTGCAGATGTAAGAGAGCTGGTGGGATGACCACCTCAGCTACCACCGAGGCCCAAATCCAGGGCTTTGAGTTGGTCCGCCCCAAAATCTACCGCATCTGTGAAGTGCTGGAGCATAAGAAAGGCTGTTCCTGCAGATCCCAAAGCTGCAGGATCTCCATGACATAGAGTAACAACAGGATAACCAAGAGGAGTTCTGGTGAGGACCCAGTAATGATGGTGTAGCTGAAGCCAGAGGCCTAAAACCAGACCAGTAACTCATTGCATTCGCAAGTGAAGATGTGTGAACACACCGTGACCCACTACAGCTTCAACGATCAGATATTTTCTATGTTTTGTTTTATTTTTTTTTAATTTTTTAAAAATTATTCTTTTGGGAGGGAGCTACAAGGGCAGAAGATAGATACAGAACAAAGGAAGTATAGTGAAAGCCACAAAAAGGAAACAGCAAGTCACATACGAAGGCAGGCTATCAGAGTAACCGCAGATCATTCAAATAAAACCTGAAGAGCCCAAAGGAGGTAAACCAGTTTGGTTCAGGGTTGTTTCATTTTTTTGTTGGTGGTTTTTTTGTTTGTCTGTTTGATTTTGTGGTTGTTATACTGTTCTTTTTTTCCCAGACAGGGTTTCTCTGTGTAGCACTGGCTGTCCTGGAACTAGCTCTGTACACCAGGCTGGCCTCCAACTCACAGAGATTCTCATACCTCTGTCTCCTGAGTGCTGTTATTAAAGGTATGCACCACCACCAACTGACTGCAAAAAGGCATTATTTTAAAGCTAGGATTGAGTGTTCAAGATTTGCCTCCGCTACAAGAAGATCTTAAAGACTTGCATTTACATATAACATCTGCCTTAGTTACTGTTCTGTTGCTGCAAAGAGACACCATGAATTAAGCAGCTATAGGAGACAGCATATAACTGGGGGCTTGCTTATAGTTTCAGAGGTTTAGGCTATGATCATCATGGCAGGAAACAGGCAAGCATGGCTCTGCAGTAGTAGATGAGAGTTTACTTACATCCCAATTCCAGGCAAGAGGCAGAACTTGAGACTGGCCTGCACTTTCCAGGCAAGAGGCAGAGCTTGGGCCTGGCATGCACTTTCTAAAACCTCAAATCCCATCCCCAGTGACACACCTCCTTCAACAAGGAATCCTTCCCAATCCTTCCTAAACAGCCCACCAACTGGGAACCAAACATTTAATTATGTGAAAGCCTATGGGGACCATTCTCACTCAAACTACCATGCCATTATTCATTTTAAAAAGTATAATGACATGAAAGACTGAAAGATAAATGGGAAAACTCTGTAAAAGAACAGTGTAGATAATAAATATATTTATTAGAGCTCAAATAAGAATGGAAATATTAATGCATAGTCTTTCTAAATGCCATATACATTAGCAAATGGGAGAAAATGAATACCCCCCAAAAGGTAGGGTGCTGGCTAGTTTGATACCCAAGATAGAGTTATTTTAAAAGAAAGAACCTCAACAGAGAAAAATTCTCCCAGGAGACTTGTCTGTGGCAAATTATAGCCTTGATTGATAATTGATAAGGGAGTGCCTAGCTTACTATGGTCAGTACTATCCTGCTACCCCATGTCCACTTCCCACATTGGGGTAGCCAGGATCATTGCACAGGGAGCTGCACTGAAGGGAGGGAAGCTTAACAGGGAGTGGTTGGGTGCAGTAAGGGGATCTCGGTTGTTGCTGAGTGTGCATGAGTGTGCAGGCAAAGAACACACCCAGGAACAGCTTTGGAGAACTGGTTCGTTTACTCAGGGGAGATGTATTTATGTCCCCCAGGAAAGTGGTCAGGGTCTCTCGGGCAAGGTTTGTGTGGTTGTGTATCATTGGCCAAAGCAGGGGTGTTGGATGATACTTCATCTACATACTCAGGGGCTGTAGGTTGCAGAGTAGGGAATGGCAGGGGGCTTATAAGATCAAACAAGGAATGGAGCCTGGTAACTGTCAGGGTAATACATCCCTGCTAGGATTGATGGTGGGGGAGTCAGCTTTATGGTGTCAGGTTGGCAGGGAGAAGTGGCCAGCTCCTGCCATCCTCATGTTTGAGGTATCAGGGGCGGGAGCTCCCTTAACCCTTCCTCCATAACCCTGGGCCATTTCGGTTCCACACTATCCTTGGGATGTATAGTGCATCCAAGGATACTATACAAAAGCAGACTGAACAAAACTTGGAGAGAAAGCATCACTTTTTCATGGCTTCTGTTTCATCCAGATTCCTGTCCTGCTTGAGTTCCTGCCCCAATTTCCTTCATTGATGGACTGTGAATATGGAACTGTAAGCTGAGTAAAACCCTTCCCTTCCCAAGTTGCTTTAGGTAGTGGTGTTTTATCACAGCAATAAAAACTTAGAGAGAAATGGGTACAAGGAGTGGGGCATTGCTGACAGACCAAAGATTTTGGGGGCATTTGAAATTTGAAGCTGGGAAAGTCACTGAGTGCTCAGAGCTCAGTGTACCATTCTGTGGGAGACTTGAAGATAAGAGTGCTGAGAAAAATGCAGATGATGAAGGCTTGACTTTTGAAGTTTCAGAGCAAAGAAAGAAGTCTATCAGTGGGCTTTGGGTGATATTTTGAAACAAAAGCAATTAAACTGAAATCTTTGCTTTTCTGAGACAGTCAGTGCTAGACAGCTGGAGCTGAGGAATTAGCAGTGATTGAGAAGGGACCAGTATCACTGAGGTGAAGTCTTCTGGGAGTGTTTCTGCAGAGTCAACACACAGAAGCTGTGGTCCAGAGGGGGTATGGGGCAAGGCTTCATCTATACTGAAAGCCAAACTGGGTAACATATAAGAGTCACTCAGGTGATACTGACCTTAAGGTATTATGGGATCCTAGTGAACAACTGGGGCTCGGCATTTTGTGCCAAGGCTGAAATCCCTGAAGAGAAAGAAGCCAAGAGGGGACATTGGTGAAGGTAAAGCCCCAGATACAACAGAAGGTCCAGGATTGAAGTGATCGTGGAAAAAAGATGAGGCTTGGCACCATGTGGCAGGATCAGAGAGGCACTGAAGAGAGTCCATGAGAAGCTATTGGTGAAAGTGTAGCCCAGATGCAGAAGATCTGAGTTTGGTTCCCAGCACCTACGGTAGCTCACAATAGCCTGTAACTCTAGCTCCAGGAAATCCAATAGCCTTTGCAGGTACCTGCACTCAAGGACACGCACATATACACATGCATATACATAATTACTAGTGAAAATAAACATTTTTTTTAAAAAAGCAGACACGTCATATAAACTTTTACACCAGTCTTCATTGCAGCTTAATTCACAATGGTTAAAAGATACAAGCAGGAGCTGAGAGAGGGCTTGGCCTGAAAGAATACCTGCCGCTCCTGCAGAAGGCCTGGGTTTAGTTTTCAGCAGTCATGTGGCAGTTCACAACTATCTGTAACTCTAGTTCCAGGGGAACCAGGGCACTTTTTTGACTTCTACAGGTATCAAGAACCCAACTAGCACACACACATACATGCAGGCAAACATACAGGTAAAAATATTTTTTAAAAGAGATGCAAACGACTGTGTCTTTTAGCAGATAAATTAACAAAGTGCTGCATATGAATATGACTGAATACCACTCAGGCATAAAAAGGAATGACGTTATTAAACGTGGTACAATGTGTTTCAACCTTGAGTATATACTCCGAGAAATAAGCTGGTCACCAGGGACATTCATTATAACGTGAAATAGCCAGAATAGGCAAATTCACAGATACTAATAGCTAAATGGAGTCTATCTTGGCTTGGAGTGAGGTAGAAATGAAAGTGATGGAAAAGTTTTCAAAGAGAATCATGGCAAATGCAGCTGTGCACCGTGAGCATAGCTAGTGCCACTGAAGTGCACATTTAAAAATGGTTAAAATTGTTAAGTCGCAAAGCAGGCCTGTGTCGGTGCTGCTGACAATATCCTAAGACAACAACTCAAAACAGGCCACATTCTTACCCAGTAAACAGATTATTATTAAGTACATAGGAACCTAAACTCAGCATTCCTCAATTTCTGGTCGTCAGAAATTCCCTTTTTCTTCCCTGACCAGTCAAGTACCTCAGGGAAAGGGTCATCTAGTTTTTGATCAGCTCAGTCTGCAACAGATCCAAGTCCCTACACCAACTCCCAGGCTGTCTGGCCAGAAGGTCTCTTCCCCATAAATCTGACAAGGTTCATTTGGCAGGACACTATTCTCTAGTCTCTGAGTCAGCCTGGCAGTTTGTCCCCCCCAAAAAACCTCTTACTACCCTAGTTCAGTGGTTTCATTTGCCTCACTTACAGAAATAGTAACTTTTATGAGTAAACTATCACCCTGAAGGAAACAATGGTAGACTCGTTTAGTAGGGTGTTGGTAGTGGTGGTTTTTGAAGACAGGGCTTTTCTGTGTAGTCTTAGCTGTCCTGAGACTCCCTCTGAAGAGCAGCCTGGCCTTGAACTCACAGAAATCTGTCTGCCTTTGCCTCCTGGGTGCTGGAATTAAAGGCATGCAACACAACTGCCCGGCTAATCGTTCAGTAGTTTTCATGCATAAATAGTCCAATTTTATATTGCTTCAGAAATAATTCTGCTTTATAGAGTTTCAAAAAGACATGTATACTTCCTAAACAAAAAAAAATTTAAATTAAGTTTTCATTATAGCATGATTATAGAATAGAAAAAAAAAAACACTTGGAACAACCTAACAACCAACAATCTGATGAATGGGTTTCATAGGCATTACACAGCTATTAAAACAATAATTGTGTGATAACATGGAAATAGATTGCTACGTAACACTCAGTAAAAGAGAGAAAATGTGCATTGCTTTTGAAAACGTGGGAATGGCCTACAATATTTAAGTGAGAGTTGGCGAAGTAAGTCAAAATAACTTTCTCCTATAATCTTAATATACTTTATTAAGAATTAAAATGAAACACTACAGTACGATCACAAGGTCAATGATGCAGAGTGAAGGCAGCGGACCTCCCAGGGAGCAGAGCAGTGAGAAGAAAGCATTTTTTTATTTTTTTGGTAGAATAGATCAGAGTTTCTAGAGGACCTGAGCTCCTCTGGTGACAGACAGCTTGACCATCTCCACCAGATGCCCTAGGACTCTTAGTACTGCAGAGCTTTCTGTCCCAGGCGCTGCACCAGCACGCTCTACCGAATTACTTCTCTGCGTCCGCACCGACCGCAGAAGCCTTTCGGCTCCTCCTCTGTCCCCACTGCATGCTTCCCATCCACCCCCTAACCCCTCTCCCATCCGCGTCTTACTTCGCAGTCCGACCCCGAACTCCGCTCCCTCTCCGCCCCGCCCCGCGCCGCTCCTCTCCTAGCTGGTGGGGCGCGGCGCGCGCAAGCGCAGCGGAGGGTGGCGCGGGCGGCATGGGGACTGCGGCGGCGGCTGCGGCGGCCGGGGAGGGGGCGCGCGGCCCGAGCCCCGCCGCCGTGTCGCTCGGCCTGGGCGTGGCTGTGGTGTCGAGCCTAGTGAACGGTTCCACGTTCGTGCTGCAGAAGAAGGGCATTGTGCGCGCTAAAAGGCGAGGTAGGGCGGGCCGAGGCCGGGCCGGGGTCCGCGCCACGCGGCTGCGGGTGCCTGTGCGAAGAGCACGGGCCGGCTCCCCTGGCTACCCCGCAGGCATCATCTCCGCATCCTTTGCGGTCTCTCTCTGTCTCTTCTCAGCCACCGGGGTGGCCTTATTCACTCTTTCAGGAGCCCTTCACCGGACATCTTGTCCCGTTCCTGTACCTGTCCAGTCCTCCAACCCCTACCCCGCTGCAGGACAGGTGCTCAGCTTGGAGCCCTATGCCCAGAGGCCCTCACTCATCCACTGTCACGCAGAGCTGCCTATTCATAGGATCCTGAGGTGGGTGGAGCCAGGCCTGCCTTTCACTTGGACTGGGCCTGGGGTGCTCTTGGAAGAGCACTTGGTGGTGTGAAGAAGTAAGGGTGTGTGGTGGGTCCAAAGGATGTACAGCCTCTTGATTGCAAGGTCAGTTCTTCCCAGCGGCTTTTGCCCTGGGGTCCTTAGATAAGCTACCAGTGGTTGTCATTCAACAGTCTGAAGTGTCTGAAGCGCGAAGAAAACACAAAACAGACCGGCAAATGGGCCCGCTGAGGATGCCCTGGGTCAACCGGTCACCAGATACCACTCCTTAGTGATTCAGAAGTGGGTTGAGGCACAGAGACCTTCTTTGTCCATGCCGTGTCATTGTGTTGATGAGAGGCCTGTGACAGGCACTGCATGTAAGAGGCAGAATACTTTGAAGGAGAAAGTAAACATTGCTTTCAGAGAAACCAAGAAAGGCTTGTGGTTGGAGCCACAACCTCAAGAGCTCTAGGGGTAACGACCTGTTTGCCAGTGTGTGAGAGGTAAATACACTTAATACAATATGGAGTTATAGTACAAAACCAGTGATGTTTATTTAAATAAATTTATTTCAAAATGAAAGCATTGGAATCCTAATATAAAACCCAAGTCAAACGAGATAGAATCTCCCAAGGCTGCAGAAGTGTCTGTAATGTACAAACACATCTGGCACACATCAGGCAACTACAGTTAGGGACTATCTGTCATTGTGTACAGGCACTAAGATTGGGCAAAAGTGTTTGTTGTGACGACAAAAAAAAATACATGTGCCTTTTATAGGATTGAGTGAGATAGCTGCTTGTGTGGTATTCTTGCAAATCCCGTCACTCCAAGATAACCCTGAGAGAAACATGACACAAAACACACAAACAACAGCTGTGGAACACCATACAAAATACCTGACTGGTCTTCGACTCAAGGCTATGAAACCTGAGGAACTCTCATAGCCAGAAGGAACCAGAGGACACATACCAGACATTAGAGGAAAACAGAAGGAATTTGAGTACAGACTTTAGTTAGGAAAAAATACGTTAATAAGATAAACCAATTGACTAGCAAGAAAGAGTGTGTTATTTTAGCTCAGTTTTTGTGTCCAATTAGAAAACAAAGACTAATCTAGAATTATTTTTCAAGTCCTGGGTCCAATCTTAAGTACCATATTTTTAAAAATCAAAACCAGTGGTGGATGCTTTTATTTATACCTACATACTGTATATTGTATGTATGTATGTATATACTTTAGGAAATAGTTTCTCATTGTGTAGCGCAGGCTGGTCTCAAACTCTCGATCTTCTTGCTTCAACATCCTGAGTAGCTGGGATTACAGGTATGTGCTACCACACATGGGTCCATACTGTGCCTTTAAATTAATAAAGAGAAAATGTAATCCTCATTAATTTTTTTATTTCTTCACCTTCCACCAACTGCTATAGATTGAGATGGTGGTGGAAGGCATTTAGTCTTGCCTCAGTAAATCTACTTTGTTTAACAGAAATTTTTGAAACTCTTATGCTATATACTACTATTGATACTGAAGCTACAGCAGTTCTTTTTTAAGATTTATTTATTTTATTATATGTAAGTACACTGTAGCTGTCTTCAGACACTCCAGAAGAGAGCGTCAGATCACATTATGGATGGTTGTGAGCTACCATGTGGTTGCTGGGACTTGAACTCAGGACCTTCGGAAGAGCAGTCAGTGCTCTTAACCGCTGAGCCATCTCACCAGCCCATACAGCAGTTTTAAAATCTATTCTCAGGCCAGATATGATGGCATGTGCCTATAATCACAGCCTGAGCGTCTAAGCCCCCATAAAATAAAATGAAACAAACTTCTCATAATCTTTTATCATATCTATTTAAAGGCCAACAGAACTGATAACCATCAAATAATAGAAATGGAAAAGGAAAGAAAGAAAAAGGGGATTCGTAAGAACTGGAAGTTTGCCGGACAGTGGTGGCGCACGCCTTTAATTACAGCACTTGGGAGGCAAAGGCAGGCAGATTTTTGAGTTCGAGGCCAGCCTGGTCTACAGAGTGAGTTCCAGGACAGCCAGGGCTACACAGAGAAACCCTGTCTCTAAAAAACCAAAAACCAAAAACAAAACAAAAAACAAAAAGAACTGAAAGGTTAAGTTCTTAGGGTAAAGGAGACTAAACCTTATAATTTCTTACACTGTAACTAACTATGCTTCCTTAGAAGACTATACCTTTATAAATGACAGGTGGTAGCATTTCAGAGAAACTAAATTCTAATTGTAGTTCTTCGATGGAGAGGTTTGGGGGCCTACTGTCTTTGAATTTCACCTTTAAAGGACCTTCTCGGTAAATGGACTCGCTGTAACTCCTGCAGGGCTGGAGAGTGTCCTCTGAAAGCACAGGTCAGGATTCAGCTACCTAGCTTCTTTGTTGCCTTTGAATGAGGTAAGTGGGACCTGGGCAAGAGGTCTCACTCATATTTCACAGGACATTTGTTCAGGACCCCAGAAGAGGCCACAATTGCATATGCTCAACTCCCTTGCTTTATACTTTATATGATATGGCATTTGCATATAACTTACGACATCCTCTATTTGTATTTTTTTGCTTAACTTATATTTATACTTCCAATAATCTGTTATTAACTTGTAAAACTTTAAATGTTATGTAAATAGTTGTTACACTTTATTGTTTAAGGGAATAATGACAAGAAAAATTTCAAACATGTTCAGTATGGACTTTTTGTTTGTTTTTGAGACAGATTACCATGCAGGTCACACTGTCTAGCTGAAGATGACCTTGAACTTCTGCTCCTCCTGCCTCCACATCCCGAATGCTAGGATTACAAGTATGCAGCATAGTGCAGTGCACTTTGCACAGTGTTGGAGGGGTCAAATTGAGCTTTTATGTATGCTAGGCACCACTCTATCTGCTGAGCTATATCCCTAGCTCCACAGATGTATTTTTCAAAAGACTTGTTTGAATCCTTGTGTGTATGTAGAGGTCCAGCCGCTCCAAATGTCCAGAGTTAGAGTCTGGAAGTGGGGTTGCCTGCAGGAGGGAAGGTGTGTGTGGTGCCAACCTTTGTTAGCTTGTTGCTGCTGTGGAAATAGCAGAGATAAACAACTTAAAAAGAGGAAAGGTTTATTTTAACTCACAGTTTTAGAAGTTTCTGTTTGTTGCTTTGGGCCCATGACGGCATAGCATCTTACTGGTGTTGGCACATGTGGCGATTGAAGCTTTAGGTGACAGTTAACTTAGGCAGCCGGGGAAACAGAGAGGAAGAGTATCACAGCCTCTCTAAAGGTATGTACCAAACATTCCAACTTCCTGGAGAATCTTCTCTGAATTGAGGTGGTCTTAAAGAATGTTGAAAATAAACTGTATTGACTGTGTGTTGTAGCACATGCTTGTAATCCTAGCACATAGGAAGCTGGACCAGAGGGATTATTTGAAGCCAGCCAGGGCTACATAGTTCATGGCTAGACTGCGCTGGGTAGTATGACCTGTATCAAAAAGCCAAAAACATAAATAATTCAGAAAAGAAAAGAAGTTGTGTCGCCCAGGTTTGTGAGGAAGAATCTCTGGTGGGACTTTAGAAAGTCTTTGAGGAAGCACTTACCTCAAGCAGGTAGGCATGAGCCAACTCCAGCTTTCTGTCTGAGTCTGATAAGAACAAATTCTTCTTGGCATCCATAGCTTTCATAGCGATAGCCAGTTAGAGGAGGGGCCGAGGCTGGTTGGTGCTGAGAGGCTGTTTGTGGATGATGATAAAGAGGAACCAGGGCTGCCTGGAGAGCAGGCTCAGAAAAGTTGGTTATTCAGAACTGGCTGAGTGTGTTTCATAACGAGGTTCTGAACTCTATGCTGGATGCTATAGATAAGGAAGAACTGGTTGATCATTTCAAATTTCCTTCTTAGAAATCAAGTCCAAGATAAAATTCTACTGAACACTCAACAGAATAACTGTCAATGAGGAAACATAAAACAAGCGCTGGCAAGGAGTTAGGGAATTTAAAGCCCTTATGTAGTGCTAGTGGGGACGTAAAACGATGCAGCTGTTTTGGAAAGTAGCATGTTTGTTCCTCCAAGTGTTAAATATAGAATTGCCATTTGACCCAGAAGTTCGACTTCTTGGATTATGCAGAGACCTGAAATATTGTGGCCATACCTAAAGGGAGTGAAAGCAGGGAATCGAGAGATTATGCATTTTTAGTTTGAAAAGCATTGTTCACAGAGCCAGCAGATGGGAGTGACTCAATCCATTAACTGATGATAGTGTGCTAGTGAGTTTTCTGCTTCTGTAACAAATAGCTGTGATGATTTAATAAGAAAATGTTTACTTTGACTCATAATTTTGGAAGTTTCATTTCACGTACCTCAAGCAGGGGCTTGGAAGATATAGATGGAGAAAAGAAGGACTCAGAGTTCCAAGGTCTCCCTCAAGTGCATGACTGAATGGCTTAAGATCGTCCTTTAAGCTAGAGAAAGGACCCACGGAGCTAAAGGGTTGCAGCCCTATAGGAGGAACAATAATATGTACCACCCAGTACCCCCAGAGCTCCCAGGGACTAAACCACTAACCGAAGAGTACATATGGAGGTTACCCATGGCTCCAGCTTCATATGTAGCAGAGGATGACCTTTTCAGATATCAATGACAGGAGAGGCCCTTGATCCTGTGAAGGCACAGTGCCCCAGTGTAGGGGAATGCCAGGTCAGGAAAGTGGTGGTGGTGGTGGGGTTGATAAGGAGGGGGAGAGGGAATGGGATAGGGGGTTTTCAGAGGAGTAACAAGGAAAGGGGGATAATGTTTGAAATGTAAATAAAGTAAGTATCTAAAAAAATGAAAAATAAAAAAGACTGTCCTTTAGCTCTGGGTATTACAGGTTCTGCTTCCTCCCAGCTGTGCTACAAGCTGGGGACTAAGCCTTGAGCATGTGACCAAATATTCTAGATCCAAACTTTAGCAGATGGCAAAATGTGCTTTTTTTTTTTTTTTTTTTTTTTTTTGGTTTTTCAAGACAGGGTTTCTCTGTGTATCCCTGGCTGTCCTGGAACTCACTCTGTAGACCAGGCTGGCCTCGAACTCAGAAATCCACCTACCTCTGCCTCCCAAGTGCTGGGATTAAAGGCGTGCGCCACCACTGCCCAGCAAAATGTGCTTTTTTAAGGCTGGGTATCATTCAGTCCTTAATAAGAAGGAAATTTTGATATGTTAAAACATAGATGAATCTTGAAAACATACTGCTAAGTAAAATAAGCCTGTCCTGAAAGGACACTATTGTGTGATGCCCTTTATATGAGGTCTTCAGAGCAGTTCAAATGTATGGGCAGATGGAAAGTATATTAATGGTTACCCACTAGAGCAGAGTAAGAGAGGAATGGAGAGTAGTGTTTATAGGTGCAGAGCTGAGCCTTTTCAGGTCACTAGCATTTTAGTGATGAGTTATTATTATTACCTTTCTTGTTACTGTGAACATCTGTCTGGCAGGAAGCATGAGGGAGGATGGTTTCCTTTTGGCTCACAGTTTAAGGAAATAGTCTGTTGTCCCAGGGAGGGCAGAGGCAGGTGGCTATTTTGCTTTGGGAGTGTGTATCAGCTGTGTTGTAGTTTAATTGTGAAATGTCCCCCAGTAGTCACATTTGTTCACTTGGTTACCTGATGGTGGCACAGGGAAGGTTATGGACCTGTTAGAAGGTGGAGCCTCTCTGGAGGAAGTAAGCCACTGGAAGGCAAGCCTTGAGATTTTATAGTAGAGCCTATTTTTTGTTTATTCTCTGCTTGTGATTTTGGATGAGATGTTACCAGCTGGCCTTTTGCTCTTGGTACTATTCCCTGCTACAAGGGACTGCATCCCATTGAATTGTATCTGTAGGCCAAAATAAACTTTTCCTCCCTTAAGTTGCTTCTTGTCATGTGTGTGTTCACAGTAATGAGAAAAGAAACCAAGCTCCTTGCTGCCATGATTCCCACTGTGATGAGCTGTACCCACAAACTGAGCCAAAATAAACCCTTTCTCCCTTATGTTGAATTTACTAGGGTACTTTATCACAGTCATTAGAAAAGGAACCAAGAAGACTGGTACTGAAGTGGAGCTGTTCACAGTGTGCAAAGTGCATCACAACTATAAACATTCCTGTAGTCTTTTAAAAATAATTAATTTTTTGAGACAGCCAAGCTTTCATTCACACACACACACACGGTTTGCCTTGAACTGAACATGAAGTTAAGGGTGACGTTGAACTTCTGCTTACCCAGTGTCATCACACCTGCTGTACTCCATTGTCTCCTAACTGATCTTATTCTGTCTTTTGAAACTCAAGACAATTTTTAAACTTTGATCTTACATGAAAACATATTTTTGTTTGTGTTTTTTGTTTGTTTGTTTGTTTGTTTGTTTTCGAGATGGGGTTTCTCTGTGTAGCTCTGGCTGTCCTGGAACTCACTCTGTAGACCATGCTGGCCTCGAACTCAGAAATCCGACTGCCTCTGCCTCCCAAGTGCTGGGATTAAAGGCGTGAGCCACCACTGCCTGGCTGAAAATGTTTTTTGAAAGAAAGAAAGAAAAGATAGGCCAGCAAGAACTCCACGGTATTGTGCTCTGACATTCACATTGCATGGTATGGCACATGTCCCACCCATCACGTACATACATACTAATACATGTATACAATATAATAGAATAAATATTCCCTTTCCAAAAGGAAGGTGTTGGGACCTAGCAAGAAAAGGTCGGGCACAGAATAAGATTCATATCAGTTGGGCCACATAACAAATTCTGCAGCTCCATGAACTTTTGAGCCGTGTAATAGAACAAACTAGGCTCCAGTGACTTTAGCAGGACCACCCCTCTTGCTCTACCCCCCAAAAGCACATGTGGCTTCTCTCTTGTGCGGGTTCTACTTGGTGCCTGTGGCTTTCTTTGGCAGATATTCCATCGTCTTGGCATTTCCAACATTCTGGGGTCTTCATTGCAGTCTCTTACTTTTACACAGTAAAGTGTAAATTCTCAGAGTTCTTGCAGGGAATCTGAAAAATTGAGAAAATGCACCACAGGCTTGCCTACAGACCAATCTGGTGGGGCATTTTTATTAATTGAGGTTCCATCTTCCACAATTGCTCTAACGTGTATGGAGTTGACATAAAACAAGCCAGAACAATGACCCCTTCTCAACTTGATGCTCACAATCACATCATTGTTAAGCCATAACCTTTTCTTTCTTGGCCCAAGATGTTATAGTAATATCTGTATAACAATATAAAACATATTTCAAACTTTAAAATTCCACAGTCTTTAAAGTTCAGTCTCTTGAAAACACTCAGAGTCAGCCTGGGTGGTGGTGGCACATGGTGCACAGCCTTTAATCCCAGCCTTCCTATGGCAGGCTGAGACAGGGGATTTCTTGGGTTTGAGGCTGGCCTGGTCTACAGAACAAGTTTCACGACAGCCAGGGCTGCACAGAGAAATCCTGTTTTGAAAACAAAACAAAAAACAAGCAAACAAACCCAAAACGTTCAGACTTACCTTCAACATTCAAAGTTACTCCTAAATATTTGTAGTTTCTCTGGATTATCCAAAGTCCCTCTAAGACACCCAGAGTCTCTTAATTGTGGACTCACAAAACCAAACAAAATTAAATACATTCTACTCTAGGAGGGAATAACCAGTACACAGCCACATTCAAACCAAGCAAAACTAAACTCCAACAATGTAAATAGTTCATTGTTCAATATCTGGGCTTCATTCAGGACCTTTTGGGTTCTTCCAAAAGGCTTGGGCCACTTCTCTCCATCCTCTGCAGCACAGGAAACTTGTCTCCTAAGCTCATGCCAGCTCCACTCACAGCTGCTTCTGTCCTTGGCAGTCATACAATGGTAGTGTCTTTAAAAAAAAATCTTATTTATTTTTATGTACATTGATTTTGCTTGACCATATATCTGTGTAAGGGTGTCAGATTCTTTGGAATTGCAGATACAGACAGCTGTGAGCTGCCGTGTGGGTCTGGGAATTGGACCTAGATCCTCTGGAAAAGCAACCAGTGCTTTTAACTGGTGGGCCATCTCTCTAGTCCTAGTACTGCCATTTTTAAAATGCTGGGGTCTCCTGCTGCAGTAGGGCTGAACTCCCACCCATAGCTTATCCTGGGCTCTCTTCAGGGATTCTCTTGCCACATGGTACCAAGTCTCAGTTTCTCTCCATGACCACTTCAATCTTGGACCTTCTACTTCACCAGTGGCCTCTCCTGACCTCTCTTGAGGGATATAAGGCCTGGCACACAATGTCAAGTCTAAACTGTTGTCCATAACCCTTTCAAGCCTTCAAAACCAATGCCATTTGGGTGACTCTTACATGTTACCAGGTTTGACTGTCAGTATGAAATGCAGTCTTGGCTCCCTCTGGACCACAGCTTCTGTGTTCTGACCCTGGGGAAACATTCCTAGACTTAATTATCCTCAGGGGTGCTGGTGTCTTCTTAACCACAGCTGATTCTTCAGTCCCAGCTGAATAGAACTACAGATTCTTAATTCAGAATATCACATGAATGGCCTGGGGAGAGTCTTTGCTTCCTTCGGATACTTCAAAAACCATGCATCAATCATGTGCATCTCTTTCAACATGTCTATCTTTCAAGCTCCCACCCACATCAGCCCATTAAGCTCTGAATGACCTCCTCAGCCCAAAGTTACAAATTCTATCCACTATCCTTCCATGGTCATAGGACTGGCACAACAAAGAGCTGGAGACAGGAACTGAAGCAGATGCCATTGAAGAATGCTGCATACTGGCATGCTCAGCTTGTTTTCTTAGACAGCCCAGGACCACCTGCCCAGAGGTGGCACCATCCAAAATGAACTGGGCTCTCCCACGTCAGTCATTAAGCAAGAACATGCCCCACAGACTTGCCTACAGGCAGTCTGATGAAGGCGTTTGTCTCAGTTGAGATGCCTCTTCCCAGATGATTCTATCTTATGTCCAGTTGACAAACAAACAAACAACACCTAGGACGATGACTTGTAACAAACAGATAATCTCAAATGCTCATTTCTGTGGCTTCCTATTCTTGTTCTGGCCAGAGAATCTGTGTGGCGATAGAGGATAGGAATCACCTGGGAAGAGAAATGTGGGTAAGGCTTGAAGAAGTAATCCTGAGGGTGTTAATCCTGTGACCAGGAGCTTCAGGAACAGTTACATTTGAGGGCAAAACTGATGAAATTCAGTAGTTTTAGAACAAGATAGGGAATGCAGGCTCCATGTAAACCTTCAGTGGAGGAGAAGGAGGAAGGAATATGGGTAGTGACTTAGTAGAGAACCTAGCACAGAGGGGTGGATGTACAAAGCTGCTCACACATATTACTCTTCTCTGAGATATGTGCTGGAATTTTACCAGCTGTGAGAATGGGAAGTATCAGATGCAGAGGAGTTCATACTTGGAGGAAGTTTGTCATCATGATCATGTGCAGAAAAAGCATGTAAATATGATATTGGCATAAAAGGTAAGAGTGACCTAAATTCCAGTGAAAGCTGCTGAGAAAAGTAAGTAGAAAGGCCTGGAATGCTGAGAATTTAGTAGAACCCTTTGTTACAGGGCAGCAAAAGCCTGTTACTTATTTCTAGGTACTTGGTATTCCAGTTTTCTCCCTACTTTGGTAATAGCACCATTTTTGAATCATTATTAACAGCATTTACTCTCTGAAGGTCACTGATGTTGGGAATACCAGGGTAGAGAAAAGGGAGAACCCAGGGAACCATTGCCCTAGCCACTGACAACACTGGATCAGTTCTCATTATAGAAAGGTCTTGTGGTTTGAATGTTAAATTTTCCCCATCAACTCATGTATTTGGACACCTGGTCACCAGCTTTTGATGCTGTTTTAGGATATTATGAAACCTTTAGGAAGTGGACCCTTGCTGGTAGGGGCCACTAGGAGCAGGTCTTATGGTTTTAACTTGTTTGACAAGGAAATTAAAAGTATTTAGGCTATAATGGTTACTGATGAGTGTTCTTTTCCAGTTCTAGAGCTAGCAAAAAGTGGAACAGAAGATTATGTGTAGGGAATGGTTATGTGCTAGGATTATGTGCCAGGAAAGGGGTAAGAGTTTAAAGTCAAGGTAAGTTTTAAAGCATCTGTAGTTAACTACATTAGAGTTTAGCATCATTAAAGAGAAACCTGGTACTACGCACCAGGTTAGTAAGGAGAGGTTCTCGGAGGGCAAGACTCTGCTTATAGAAGAAGGCTGATTTGGGTCTTTTTAGGAGGAAACCTGGGAGCCTCAAAAGATCAGAGAGTTTAGGATTCAAATAGTATTTTGGTCTGAGGTTTCTCTGTTAGGACTATATATTAAAACATTATCTACATATTGTACAATTGCTCCTTGTGGCCAAATTGGATCCCGATGATCTTTTTCTAGTGCTGTCCTGGAAATATGGTAGCTGTCCCTGAGTCTCTGAGGGAGGGCTGGGTAATTCAGCTACTTCTACCATTCTGTTAATGGTTGCTTACTGAGTTTATTTGTATATTCAGTATACGTAGTATATATATAGGGACATTTACTCTGTGCCAATTGGTAGGCTTCTAAAGGGCAGTTGTTTCTGGTAGGACAAATCAGAAATCAGAGGAGTTGATGAGGCTGGCCACCTTATTTAAAATGCAAACTAGTAGGTGGCTTATTTCTGTAGAAAGGAGAGCAGGAAAAATGATTACATCTGTCTTAGAGAATACAAGCTCTTAAATATTGGTTCAGGGTCGTGATTCTTATAGACAGAATAGGGGCTGTGTCAGAAAGCCTTCGTGAATAGTCATCAAGGTGTTACTTATCTTCATTCCTTGAAGAAAGTTTAAGATATTTAATTGGCTCCAGGTCTTCATATGGGACTTCTTGGTTGAGGTTACTTATTTCATCCTCGTGACAGTGATCCTAGCTGTTGATTTCTAGAATTTGGACAGCCACAAGAGTACTTAGAGCCACATGGCAAGGTCCCTTCTATCAAGGATGCAATAATTTCATCAGTTCTTCTTTCCAGGTTCTATGGAGAATCTGGTCTTCAGGGGTTTCAGTTTTTGTGGCCAGGTTCTTGGAGCTGGGAATAATTTTGTTTCCGCTTTCCTGTAGGCCCTATTAGCCCTAGGTTTATTTTTATAGTAGAGCATCTCATCTAATTGACCTCAGGGTATAAGACTAGGTCTAGCCGGGCGGTGGTGGCGCACGCCTTTAATCCCAGCACTTGGGAGGCAGAGGCAGGCAGATTTCTGAGTTCGAGGCCAGCCTGGTCTACAAAGTGAGTTCCAGGACAGCCAGGGCTACACAGAGAAACCCTGTCTCGAAAAACCGAAAAAAAAAAAAAAGACTAGGTCTAATTATGAGGAAGTCCTTCCCTCTCAGTCATAGGGACTGAGCCTCATGTTAAGAGTTTGGAGCTGTTCTGAGTCTCATGAGGGCAATGGACAATAACTTTAGTAATTTTTAGAGATATCTTGGTAAAGCTTTGTTAGGTTCAGTTTAATGTTAGGACCTTTTAAATTTGTCAGAGAACTGTGGCCTTTAAGATAGTTTCCCGTTCTCAGGGAATTCAATATAGACTGGGTCTTCACTGATGTAAAACACAGTCCATTGTACTCTGTAATGAGTATGAAGATAAAACCTTTGGTAATTGCTTTGAGGAGGCTATCTTAGTTAGAATTCTATTACTGTGAAGAGATACCATGACCATAGCAACTCTTAGAAAGGAAAACATTTAATTGGGTCTAGCTTATAGTTTCAGAGGTTTAGGCCACTATCGTAACGGTAGGAAGTGTGGCAGTGGGCAGGCAGACATGGTGCTGGAGAAGGAGCTGAGAAGACTACATCTTGATCCAAAGACAGCAGGAGACTGTGTGCCACACAGGGTGTAGCTTGATCATATATGACCTCTTGCCTGCCTCCACAGTGACACACTTCCTCTAACAAGGACACACCTCCTAATAGTGCTACTCCCTATGGCAAAACATTCAAACATATGAGTGTATGAGGACCACACTTCTTCAAACCACCAGAGAGGCCTTTTGCCACTGTAGTAGCCTTTTTAGTACTAGTGGGGAACCTGGGTCCTGCCGGTGATGGTGTCTATAAACACCAATATTCTTGAAGCTGGGGCAAGAAGGCACATCTGGTTTTTAGTCCTTAACCTATGTAAGTGCTTCACCTGTAGATTGGCTCAAGGAGTCCAGAGGACACAGATAACTAAAATTGTTCTATATTAGACAATGTGGGCTTCACACACAATGACAGTCAGTCCTTGTCTTTGGAACAGTTAAGTTACTATGTCTAAAGTGACATCTCTCCTTGAATCATGTAGTCCCTAAATTAGTTCTACTGTAGGTAGGACCTGAGGTCTTAGTATCTTATTCCCCAGAGACACATGATTCCTTTTGGCTCTTCTCTTTTAGAGCCCACTCTAACTCCTGCACATCAGGGTTTGGAAAGAACAATGTTAATTCTTGGGGGATTTGTAAGGCTACCTTTTTGGCCTCTCTTTTGGTCAGCCTATTTCCTTGGGCATCATTAAACATGTTCTTCTGATGGCTCTTGTAGATAAATGTCATTTGTTTAGTAGGAGTTGGATGGCTTCCAATAGATTTAGTATCTATTGCTCAGTATGGTCAGATTGTTAGCTGTTAACAGACTCCACTCTCTCCAAATACAGCAGTGATGACATGTAAGGTTATGAAGGTATATTTTGAATCAATGTAGATATTATTTCCCTTTTCCTTTCCTTTTCCCTTTCCCCAGAATGGGTCTCCTCATTTCTGCCTTTGGGGCTTGGGTAGAAGGTGGTTGTAGGGATGCATCAATTACTCCTCTCTAGCTGACCACTGCACATCTTATCTTAAACTCTCCATCTGAAATGTCACATATCTATATTTCTTCTGGATTATCCAGCAGCTTGTCATTCAACTAAATCCAGTTGGCACAGATGAGAGCATTTCAATACACAGTGCCAAATCAGAAGAGGTTTTAGGCTGTCATTTTAGTAGTTACCTCTGGGTTGTTAGAGACAGTTGCTTGATATTAAGGCTACTTCTGGCCCCTTTAGTTCTAATACATCCTTTTCCTGTTGGGGCATGAGAACTTCTAATGATTGCCACAAAGACAGTATAGAAGCTTCTTCAACGAATAGTACTGCAGTTACCATAGCTTTTAGACGGGATGGCTATTCTGATGCTCGGATGTCTGGTTTCTTTGTAAATCAGGCCACATGTCTCAGTTCTGTTCTATAAATTTAATCAATGCCACAAGATTGCTTTTCCGCCACAGATACCAGAGAGGGCTTTTGGAGATCAAGCGTGCCTAGTGCTGTGGCTTCTGGGAAAGCCCCTTTATCTGATTAAAAAATTGCTTCCATTGAGCCTCCTGTTTGAAGGACTCAGAGTCTAGACCCTTACTAGTGCATAGAGAGGTTTTGTCATTAATTCAAAGTTGGAAATCCAAATTTGACAAAATTGAGCCGTGTTCAAGAAGCTGTCTTGTTCTTGGTTGAAGTAGTTCAATTATCCCTAACTTGATGTGGCAGCTATGGTGGTACTTCCTGCTGAGTGTTCTCTCTCTCTCTCTCTCTCTCTCTCCTCTTTTGTCTTTTTTCTCTTCTTTTCAGAAAGTTTAGGATTTTGATGGTAGTTTGGTCTGAGCTTTCTCTAGTAGATATTGAAACATCATCTACATGTTTGAGAATGGCTCCTTGTGTCAAAACTAGGTCCTAAGATCTGTTTCTAATGATGCAGCAAAATATGGGGCCTGTTTCTGAACCCTTGAGGGAAGGTTATCCACACACTCTGTTGGAAAACTCCAGTGATTGGGTCTTTTCATCCAAAAGCAAAACAAAACCAACCAACCAAGGTTCAGGGTATAAAGGAATGCAAAAAGGAAAGAGTATCTTTTGGCTCTACCACACCTCTATTGTCTTCTTGCTCTGAAAAAAATTAAGTCTTGGACCAGTCAGCTTTCTCCATGTGCCTTATGTAAGAAGAAGATTAGGGTTTTCCAGGGAAACTGATAGAAGACCAGAAAAACATGTTGTAGAAAAGTTTCAGTGAGAGGTTGTATTTCTAATTCAACTTCCCTCTTTAATGGACCTGTTTTGACTAGATAACTTATCCTAGATTTTGACTGGAGCAAGATGTTTTAACTTATCCAGGGGTCCTTGTACCCCAAACAGTCAGGACCAATTTTGTGGGTTACTTTCTTGGGGGTACTTTGAAGGCTAGGGTTATCAGAGCTCTAGAGCCCCAAGAGAATTACAAGATTGCCCATAGGTAGCACAAGTCTCTTTCCAAGATGGGAGGTTATTGAGCGACTGTCAGGAATACATAATTAAAAACCTGGTCTTCAATTTGACAGATGCTTGAGGTAGTAAAGTAGTATCTTGGAGGGGATTCTTTCTACCCCCTCAACCCCACTGTGTCTGTAGATCAGGAAGATAGGTTTCCAGAGAGAGGTAAGGACCAGATAAGTAGCTTCACTATATATAACAGATTAATTTTCTTACCCAATACTTCAAGGATAATTCTAATTCAAGATACTTCAGCAAGGGTCAGGAGTTAGCCTATTTCCTGGGCACCCTCCGCCCTGTAAGATAGCTATGATGTTGCGGGTTAGGGTTGGGCTCTTCTTTCTCTGAGACTGCATCAATCCACATTCCAATGTTAGACTTCCAGGTCCTTAGATGTTGAACTCTCAGGGTGGAGTGATACTGGTTGGTGCTCTTACATGCATAATGTCCAGATCCCCCTCCCCCTTTCTTTCTTTTAAATCTCTGGGACTTATGTGGATCCTTTGGATAGGTCTAGCCAATGCCTTCAAGGGCAAATGTAGTCATCTCTGTTCCTTTTGGTCTTCCTCTAGATCTTGGCTGGTAAACACGAAGAGAATAGCATGGAACAGCAAAGTGTGAGTGTTCTGTGGTTGACTCTTTTGTTCCTGAGGTATTCTTTACTTCCTTTCTGCAACTGTCTTCTCCGATGTTGTCTTGGTTATTTAAATGTCATTTTTTTATTCCTTCAATAAGGCTTTCTATCATCTGCCTATGCCTATGATTATGGTTATGGTTAGGGTTAGGGACAAGGAGTTAGAATCCTAGTTGTGGTTTTCTGATCTAAGAGCTTGTCATTATAACTTTACCAAATAAATTGTATGTATGAATTCTTAAAATATCCTCCAAGATTCTCTCTTTTTCTCCAGCAATGTAGCAAGTAAGCAGGCAGAAGTGTAGTAGGTCTTTCCTTGTGAGGTCATAGGCTAAAAAGTTAAGGTTCAGAAATAACTAATAAAATGTGTTGTTCCTCAGAAATGTTCCTAGTGTCTCGTTATCGAAGATTTGTGATTGAAATGGGACTCAAATTGTTACCACCAGTCTAGTCTCTTCTCTTATGGGGAGTGTTGTAGGCACAGAAGAGAGTGGTTGATAGGAAGCCCCACTTTTTGTATGGCCTGCAGGCCTGGGTTCCCTTTTTGCTGGTACCTTGAGGTAAGTAGGAGAATATGGAGGTGGTATGGGCCTCAATTGCATGGGAGAAGATATTTACCTGAGGCCTGTTGCCCATTGTTTTTGTCGTTTTTGAGATACGATCTCTACGTATTCCATGGTGTTCTTTTTCAAAAGCAGTATTTGGACACAGAGAGGGATCATCACTTGCTTTTGCATTACACAGTCTCCTTTCCTGGTAGAGAACCTGAACTTGTGACATTTCAGACCATTTCCCTTGATTCCCAAAAAATAGACTTTGCTGCAGAATGTTGTTGAGGTTACTTACAACATCCTTTGGATGAATTTCCCCATCACTGGAGCTTGTTTTGAGGCCTACGATGTTACAGTAAAATATTAGCTTATTTTTCTTTAGGTTCTCAGGATCTAACTTATTTCACTTATTGAAGATCTGTTGTAATGTCCAAGGAAAATGAAGGCAGGTTTCCCATAAAGATCCTGAGGGGGAAGACACATGCACCAGTGCTTCTGGAATGGATAAGTCTAGTGCATCCTCAAGGAGATCTACTGGGTTAGAATGTCCTCTTTTCCATTATCCGAACCCAGGCATCTCTGGGTAAGGGTGACCATAGTGTCAGTGCAGTTAGAAACACCAGTTTTAACATCTAATTCTTCCGACTTTACTCTTTCCTTTGGCAGAGGGTTGAACCACTTGCTTAAATTGTTTCTCTGTCTTGGGATTAAGTCTTGCAATGTCTCTGCCCTGAGATTCTCTTACCTAGATGGAATACTCCTTTCCTCTTGAGTTATTAGGTGACTAGTTTCAGAGGAAAAGCTCGCTTGAATGCATGACTGTGGCTTTTGCTTTTAGACTGTCATTTAATGCAGTGGCATCAATGTTTTCCTTAGACCTCACCCTTAAGGTGATGTCTTATCTCCATATCCTTAGGCTAGTGTTGCCTATAGTAAATGGACAGGAGAATTTGAGAAAAGTAGCCTGTGATAGAACACAAGTAAATAAAAGCCTAATGGTAGGAAAATGGGGAGTAGAGTCAGTTGGGAGTCACAGGTGGTGTCTGCATGAGAAGCAGGCAGGAGTTGAGAAACTTCAGATGCCAGGGTTGAATCCTGCTCCTCTCCAATGCAGGGTGTGGAGTGGATCCTGGAGAATTATCTCAAGAGGAGGGTGTAGGTGTGAGCTGCTGTGGTCTGACTACAAGTCCCATATGAGTCTGCCATACCATGTCATGCCTAGTAGACCTCCAGGAAGCTGGAAGGAATAGTGTGGGTATGAACAGTGAATGCCAGTGGTTTTAAGAGAAAGTCTGTGGCTATAACACTATGCCTTACCCATAAGTGTTGCCACCTTGACTGGTCATGTGACATCACTATCTTTGTTGGCCACGTGACCAGCTAGATGTCTATGGGTGATAGGTAGCTCCATGCATTCATAACTTTTGGAAGGGTATCTTGTAAGTTGACTGGGGTCCATGTGGATTCCTGTGAACTTCCAAGTTTAAAGGTGGACTCTCTCAGATAAACACTTACCAGTTTAATCTTAGAAAATGCTTCTATCAGATTGGCCTATAAGCAAATCTGTGGAACATTTTCTTGATTGATGATTGATGTAGAATGGCCCAGTCCACCATGGGGGTGCTATCTCTGGGCTGGTGGTTCTGAGTTATATAAGAAAGCAGGATGAGTAAGCGATGAAGAGTAAGCCAGCAAGCTGTGTTCCTTCATGGCTTCTGTTCCAGTTCCTGCCTTCAGGTTCCTACTTTGACTTTTCTCAGTGATGAACTGTGTGTGATTGGGAAATGTAAGCCAAAAAAGCTTTCCTTTAATGTTGATTTTGGTCGTGGTCTTTATTATATCATTAGGAACCAAAGCTGGGCACCTTGGAAGGGAAGGATTAAAAAAAGAGTGTTTGAATATGGATTCCCCAGGCTTTGATCGGGCATTCCATGGGAACTTCCCATCATTTCCAAGTGTTTGAGGAAGGAGAGAATTATACTGTGGTAGGTAATCTTAAGGATGAGAGCATTTGAAAGCCTTTCCTGCTTCCCCCCAGCTGCCTGATTGACAGTGGTTATAGGTGCACATCTGAGTTCAGAGCACAGCTGCTAAAATTGTCAGGTTCTTGTGTCTGAAAACAGTGGTTTGGACAAAGACACATGGAATGGGAAAAGATAGTTCATTAGATAAGAGAAACAAACAAACTTGGAAATACAGCAGAACTAGGTGAGGTCTAGGTCCCAGAAGAGATTAAGGTTGGGCCCCTGTTACCATTAATGGGTCACTTACATATTGTGCACCTTTTCTGACGATCTGGTTTTTATTACATGTACCCAGTGTTCAGGAATGTTTCCATGTTTCCCTTAATTTTGACTGCTTTTATGTGTTTATCTTGGTGCCTTAGAGATCTGATCCTACCCGTGGTCATGCATCTTGTTAATTCACAGGATTCCTGCTGTTGGGCAACAGATGCACTGTGGGTGATCACTTGTGGGTCATTCCTTTGATACTTGATGTCACCAAATTCCTTTCAAGAGTTTATTTCATTAGCCTTGCAGATTAAGAAGGAATCCCCAGTCCATTGTGTTACAAAAGGCAAGGCTGCAGGTGAGTGAGGCAGCTGGTCACACTGTCTGCAGTCATGCTATTAAACATCAGGACACGCCTAATGACATACTTCCTCCAGTAAGGCTCTATGTCCTAAAGTTTCCAACCTTTCAACAGCATAAGAAGTTGGGGACCAGGTGTCCAAACACATGATCTTTTGGGGCACATTTCATATTCAAACCACAGCATTCCATTCCTGGCCATCTTATAGTGCAAGATGGATTTGCTCCAACTTCAAAAGTCCTCATGAGTGCTCGTGGTTACTCATTGGTTTAAAGCACTTTCAGTGCAAGCCTAAAGACCTGGGTTTAATCTGTGGAATTTATGGTGAAAGAAGATAACTGACTTCTAGAAGTTGTTTATTGAACTTTACAGACACACACACACACACACACACACACACACACACACACACACACACACACACACACATTTTCTTCTTTCAGGGATCTGTAGTTTCCCAACACCGGCCTGCTGACACAGCCTGGTGACGCCTAACTAAACTGACTCCCCACATCCCAGCCATTAGACCTTATTTACCTTTGTTGTGTTGTAGATTACCTTTCTCAAATTTCCCTGACCATTTACTGTAGACAGCACACTTACCTAAGGATATGGAGATAATTTCCCAGGTAACAAGACATCACTACGTAAACTGGCAGCATGGCCACTCAATAGTATGGGTAAAGGCAAAGTTTTATTGTAGATATGAGGGAGAAAACAGCCAGAGGCATCCAGAAGAATCCAGAGCAGAGAGAGAAAGTAGCAAACTGAACATGACCAGCAGACTGGACCTGGTCAGGAGACAAGCAAAACAGAGCAGAGAGGGAGACAGAGCAGGAGTGAGGGAGACTGAGAGAGAAGAGCCCGGTTATAAGGAGAATGAATAGCTGCGGGGAGAGAAGCTCCGGAGCTGGGGAAGTTTAGGATGGGGAAGGAGAAGAGAAGATGGACTCCGGAACTGTGTAATAGGCACTTGTGATACTGAGGGAGGCTGGAGGCCAGTGTGCACTTTGTTATGCTGATAAACACCACCCACAGAGAGCCCTTTGTCCTTCTGCCAGTGATAAGGGAAATTGGTAGAGGGGGAACTGGCTTCGAAGTTCCTGAGGAATGCCGGCTTTTGTCTAACCACTAGAATTTGGGGAAATGGAGTTTCCTTTGGACTTAATAATCACCTTAATCGCTGGTTAAGGGAAAAAAAAATAGCCCTGCATTCACACAGCAATAATAAGTAGAATTTAAAAGTCCCCATGAGGCAGGAGAATAGGTGGAGAATAGGTGGAGAGAATATTTATGTTTTAGGTTGTGACTTCTTTAGCCAAAGAACACCAATCTATGAGCAAGTTGTTTGTCTTTTGGGTCAGCCTGGGTTGGTTAAGAAAAAGCAAAACAACCCCCCCAAACCCCACTCTACTACTTTTAGTGGCTTCTCACCCATTGATAGACTAAAGATTACTGAATAAGCAAGATAACACTCATTTTTTTTTCTTAGTTTTTATGTGAAGAGTTCTTTAAGTGTCATTGCGAATCTCTTACTTGGTAATGTATGTAGTAACTTTTTTTAAAGGTTGAAAAATTTTAATTACACACTATAAGGGTCCATAATTCATTGAAGAATGATACCCAGGACTCAAATAGTATGTAAGCGCAGAGTGTTCTATTCTGCAGAAGTTAGCTAGCATGCTGGGGTCTCCCAGCATGATAGAAAGACAATCAAGTGTGTTCACAGGCCACCAAGTATGCTCGAAGACCTGATTTAAAACACATTAGGACATTCCAGATAGGGACATTCCATTACCAGGTCATTGGGGCTGGAAACCTGTGGGGTTAAATGGTGGCCCAAGGGCCAAGTCTGCCCCAGGGCTCGGGCCACTGGGGAGGCAGGACAAGGAGTTTTGACTACACTTACCCCATGCTGGCCTGGCCCTGGGAGAGTGTCAGGCTATGCGAAGCCACGGGACCCCACTTTGGGGGTGGGAAGCGCAGTCTGAGGTCCCTGGGGCTGCTGAGATGCCAGGTTTGTCTGGTTCTCAGGCTCTTGAGCACCCACATGACCGCTGGGTGCTGTGAAAGAGCTGAGACCGGAGTGAGGTCCCAGGATCGAAGGGGAAAAGAGCAGCTTGGCTTGGGTGGAGGCCATGTCTGGGAGCTCTGAGAGGCCTTCTACGAGAGATTAGACCCGCTCTTTGGACGAATGCCTGTTCCATTGTTCCCCACAGCGGATCCCAATGAAAAGAGACAGTCCATGGTTTTGAGGCATTTATTGTCATGATGGAGAGTTGTGATGAGTAAAACTGTACCCCACTTTCTCAGGGAGGGCCTGGGGTTAAATACCTTTTGCAGAGAGGAATGTCTGGGAAGGAGAGCTTAATTGGCTAAGTCCTTCAGGCATTTAGGTACCTCATTAAAATGGAGATCTGTCTTGAGGCTACATGATCAGTGGTCATGCCCAGTACCTTTGGAGGGGCTTGGGGCATTCGTTGCCCTTATGTGACTGATGGCCATAGAATTATGGAGAACTGCAGCCTCGTGCCAGGAGCCTGGCGTCCAGGAGTGTGGCAAAATGCCTACCGTTCCTTGCAGGATTATCCCCTGCGTGGTCACCTGCGGCGTCACCAGGGTTTAAAGCTAGCTTAACCAGAAACCAGGCTGCCTTTCACAATCCCACAGAAACTCTTGCTAACAAAGTAGCTGAGGTAGTCTGGAAACTGCTGCTGACCCATTGTCCTTGCCTCATTAGGCCAGGTGACTGGGCAGCTTCTGAGGCCTAGACTTGCCTGGAATTGCCCAGTTCTTGGAATCAAAGATCTAGGCCCACTCTTCTTAACTGCCAATTTGAATCCTGTCATGGAATCAGCCTAGCCTTCTCAACCTGTGTGTGGGTGGTGGTGGTGGTGTTGGCAGTGGTGGCAGTGGTGGTCAGTCATGTACATGTGTCTTCAGAGACTGGACTGGAGTTACAGACGATTGTGAGCTGCCTGGTGTGGGTGCCAGGGATTGAACTTGGGTCTTCTGGAAGAGTAATAAGTGCTCTTAATTTCTGGGTCATCTCTCCAGTACTTATATATGGTTTATAAACCTTCTTCCTAAGGCTGGGGAGATGCGTCAGTTAGTAAGAATCCTTGCTGTGCAGTTGCTGAGGCTCTGAATTCATATCCTAGCACCCATGTAGAAATCTAGGAATGCGTCACGAGTATCTGTAACTCCATAGCACAAATAGGTAAATTGCTAGGGCTTGATGGCCCAACCCTAACAAATCCCTATAGACATATGTATACACATCACACACACACACACACACACACACACACACACACACACACACACACACACACACCACTAAATAAGCCTGCTTTCCTGATATTCTTCTCACTTTTTTTTAATAGGTACTTCCTACTTAACAGACATTGTGTGGTGGGCTGGCACAATTGCAAGTAAGTGGTTTGCATAGTAGATTACAGTTCTTATTTTTTTCTAAAGTCATCACATGGGTGGGGATGGAGAAGGCAAGATGAGTGTGGCTTTGAAGGTCCTCTCATACTTCCACTCTCTGCATTTCAGACTCACTCTCTTTTCCTGTTGTTCTTCCCTTTGCTGAAAGAGAGTAGATGGCAAAGTGTGGGATGCTGACCCAGGAGAAGGAGGCAGGGGCTCCAGCTGCAGATCACATCACCTGCTATAACTTAAATAATAAACTATGACTTTTAATAATCAGGTGGTTTGTCATATATGGCCTTTTAAGCAAAATGCTACCTTGGTGAGGGTGATTATGCTCATTGGGGAACCCCCTTTTAAGCTCTTATTGAGTAGTATACCTTGGGGTCCTGTACAACTCAGCTCTGGACAGCATCTCATACTGAACCAGGTCCAAGGTCACTTGAAAGCTGTTGGGAAGCTCTACCCAACTTGTCTAGGAAATATTGGTCATTGGGCATAAAGTGGCAGTCAAAAACAGTATGATACTTTGATGTACTACTATAGTGTGCACAGAAACTACTGTGTATATAATAAAAATAGTTTAAGATTTTTTGAGTGTTGGCACCATAAAGCAATGAAAAATGTTTGTGCATGTGCATATAACCAAGTATCACATGGTACCAATGTACTACTTTTATGTTGAATTTTGGCCATAAGTAAATAAATAAGTTTAAAATGAAAAGTTAGAATATTTTAAGGTAGAATTTTAAGAGTGTGAATATATTCAGTGTTGTACTTGTTACTGTGATTATGCTGACCGTTTCCACAGAGAGTGGAGACTACTTCCTAGACCAGTGAAGTTCTGCCATTGGGATCTGTGAGCATGTAGATTTGCTTCCTCAGAAGTGGTGCAGAAGAAGCCCTTTCAGAACAGACTCTTGCAAAATCTTGATTGTGATAAAAAAGGGAACTTTGTAATGTAACCTTGTGATTCTCTTGACAGTGGCTGTCGGCCAGATTGGAAACTTTCTAGCTTACACTGCGGTCCCTACAGTCCTGGTGACTCCCTTAGGTGCCCTTGGAGTACCATTTGGGTGAGAACTGACATTCTGTTTTGATATTTAATATTCAGTTTATATAGGAAAAGATCATTTCATTATAGATGTTTCTCCTTAAAAAATAAAGTAATACTTTGTTTTTTAAGGTCTTAATTGTGGTTTATAATTCTAGAGGCTACAAAGTACAAAATTGGGTACCCCCCCTCTTTTTTTCTTTCTTTTTTTCTTTTGATATGTAGCCCTAGCTGGCCTGGAACTCATTATCTAGACCAGGCTGTTCTTAAGGTGGTCTGTTTCTACCTCAGGTGCTAAGATTAAAGTTACATAGCACCACACCTAGATAAAGATGTATTTATTTTTTTATTCACTTTTATTTTATTTGGTTTTTTGAAACAATTATTTATTTTTAATTATGTGTATATGTAAGTGGGTATGTATACATGTAAGCGCAGGTGCCCTGGAAGCCCCGAAGAGGACTTTGGATCTTCTGGAGTTAAAGTCATATGCTATTGTGAACTGCCTGATGTCAGTCAGTGCTGATGTCAGAACACAAAACTGAACTTGTGTTCTCTGGACAAACTGCATGTACTCTTACCAACTGAGCTATGTCTCTCCAGCCTCAGGCAACCCCATTTGTGAGATTGACAAACTATGCCAAGGGGGCCACCCAAAGAGAACCCCCACATTCCAATAGTTCATTCAGTGGCAACAAATCCATTCCTAAGAGCTCCATTAATCTCAAGCCTTCCCTTCCTCCTTCCCTCCCTTCCTCCCGCCCCCTCCCCTTTCTTTCTGGAGACAGGGTTTCTCTTTGCAGCTCTGGCTGTCCCAGAACTTGCCCTGTAGACCAAGCTGTCCTCAAACTCACAGAGATCTGCCTGCCTGCCCGAGTGCTGGGATTAAATGCTTTAGCCTGGTTCAGTAATCACTTTTAGTGATGTGATCACTTTTTAGAACTGCAAATCAAATTTCAGCATTAGTATCTGTGGGGACACACCACTTCAAACACTTGGCTTACTAAAAAATGTTTTCATAGACCTTCACTGACTGTATCAACATAGCCTGCTACAAAGATATGGGTGTTCTGTTGTACCTTTGAAGACACTAATAAACAAACTAGGATAGAAGAGAAGAAGTAAGAGCTGTTTCATCTCATGGGTACGTTGGCTGCAACTTTATTTCAGACAGACCTCCATCCTTACAGAGAAGAGTGTGATAAATGTATTTCTTTACCTTAAATTCAGTTTAAAATTGTGTGGTCTAGGGGCTGGATATGTGGCTCAGCAGGTAAGAGCACTTCTCGCCCTTTCAGAGTATTTGAATTCAGTTCTGAGCAGTGTGCCAACATTGCAGCTCAGAACCACCTGTAACTCCAGTTTCATGGTACCTTTAGCCCTGTTCTGCTGTCTGATGACACTGCACTCACATGGTGCATAGGCATACATTCAGGCAAACATTCATATATTCATACACGTAAAATAAAAACAAAGTCTCAAAAAGAAGATTCTGTAATCTAAAAACCTCAACTCTTTTTTTCACACGTAACTTTGAAAATAAGTTTTTTTCTCCACTGTTCTTATCCACACATGTGCTTGATATTAATGTTGCTTGATGCCACTTTGTATTTTGGGTGGCCCTGAAAGTCTGGTTGGGGAAGGAATGGTGCTTATGCCTGAAATCACTCCTCAGCTTTTCCAGTTTGTTCCCACAGAAGATAAGCTGATTTTATGATCTTTGAACATGGCACATATAATATGTAAACTAATCCTCATGCATTTTATAGTTAAGTAACCCACTGCTCCAACTTTGCAAGAGGTGCTATTCACCCAGTGAAGTCTATTGAGCTAAAAAAAAAAATAGAATAATCAAGGTAAATTAGAAGAAAGCAGAGATGGCAAAGTATGTATGTGTATGGATTATAAGAAGTTATATTGATAGTGAGTGAATTGCTGAATTTATAAAGAATAGAAAAGAAGATGACACTGGAGGGCTGGAGAGATGGCTCAGCGGTTAAGAGCACTGACTGCTCTTCTGAAGGTCCTAAGTTCAAATACTAGCAACCAGGTGGTGGCTCACAACCATCCGTAATGAGTTCTGATGCCCTCTTCTGGTGCGTCTGAAGACAACTACGGTGTACTTAGGTATAATAATAAATACATCTTTTAAAAAAAAAAGAATATGACAATGGAAAGAAAATTAGTCTATACTTCTGAATAGAACAGAGAGCCCCATCAAATAGGTTCATTTTAATATACAACAGTTTAATATATGTAAAATAATCATCGCAATATGCTTTAACAGAGGTTTTAAAAACTTATTTGGAAATAATTTCCGAATTATGGAAAAGGTATAGGATTAAGAATCATCTTAATTAGTGGCAAAGGCCCTCACTCAGACATACCTCTTATGGACTTTTTAGCTTACTTTCTATGTCCTTGACTTTCTTGAAAAAGGCTCTTAACCTTGGCAATATTTCCATTTGAGGTCAGATATTTCTTTGTTGGGTATGTTAAAGAAAGCTGTTCTGTATCCTGTAGGTTGTTTAGCAGTGTCCCTGCCCTCTGCTTACTACATGCCATTAGCATCAGTCCCTTTCCTAAGTATCTCTAGACATAAACAAATCAATTCATATGCTCAACAGTACAAACAGGTTGATATAGAAGGACACAGGTCCTGTGGAAGGCACTTGCCACAAAGCCACATGACCCACACATGTGACATGTATGCCCTCTCCAAAAAAATATTTCTAAATAAAAAGGAAGACATAGTATATTATCTAAATAATAACTATGAGTATGTTAGAAAAGTGATCTACCAGACAAAGCAGATTGTTCAACAACAAAAAAAATGTTACTGAGGGACATTTTATGATAAGATGCTCACTTCTTCTGGAAAATATTAACATTAAATGCACATAAAACAACTTCAAAATACATGTAGCCCAATTCAATAGGAAAAAAGTGAGAGGTAATAGAGATGGCTCCATGGCTGAGAGCCCTGGCTGCTCTTCCAGAAGACTCAGTTTGGTTCCCAACACCCACACGGGACTCATAGCTGTCCGTACTCTAGTCTCAGGACCTCCACTGCCTCTAGGTATGCATGTGATACACAGACATACATGCAGGCATAAACCCATTTACAGAAAAACAAGTAGGTAAAAAATACTTGATGTCTACGACAGTAATAGAGGGTGTGAATGTGATAAAGGCACATGACGTAGATGAGGTCAGGAGGGTGGTTTCCATGACTACATCCGTGGTTTTTTTAAGAAGGAAAGACCTGAGCTCACTCATTTGCTTCACCCTGCCACATGATTTCCTCCACTAGGCCATGTGAGTAAGATGCTAAGCAGATTCCAGTGCATGCCCTTGGATCAGCCTACAGAACTGATCTAAATAAAGCTCTGGTCTCTGTAAATTACTTAGTTTGGGATACTAACTTACAGCAACAGAAATGAACTAAGACAAGACCGTAATTACTAAAACCAGAAGTAAAATGGGGACATTTCTACAACTATATAGTAATGCAAATAATTATATGGCATCAGATTAGGTAATTTAGGAGTAATGGACACATTCCTAGAGAGCCTACTGAAACTTTTTCAAGGAAAAAAAAATACAAATTTCTAATTCTTAATTTAAAAAAAAAAAAGCTCTGCCAGGCAGTGGTGGCACACGCCTTTAATCCCAGCACTTGGGAGGCAGAGGCAGGCAGATTTCTGAGTTCGAGGCTAGCCTGGTCTACAGAGTGAGTTCCAGGACAGTCAGGGCTACACAGAGAAACCCTGTCTCAAAAAACCAAACAAACAAAAAAGCTCCAAAGAAGAAACAACAAGGAACAAAAATATTGACTGATGATTTCCACTGTTTGGGAGTTTTATGTATGCATGTAATGCATTTTGATTCGATTTCCCCTCCCCCCTTTTGTCCCTCTAGTTCCTCTCCTATAGTTCCCAATGTCTTTCTTCAATTTATATATACACTTTAGAAAAAAATTTAAAACACCCAGCAAGTCCACTTGATGCTACTTGTATGTGCTTGGATGTAGTACCATGTCTAGGAACACGGCTCACAAGAGCGGCATCCCTTAAGAAAGCTGACTCCTGTTTCTGGATGAGACTTTATGAGCCCCTCCTCCATCCATGTTGGGATTTTGCCTGGCTTGATTTTGTGCAAGCAGTCACAACCACTGGAGTGCATGCTATTAACATAACTGTTATGTCAGGTAAAACCTGTTTCTGTACAGACAGCCAACCCGTCTGGCTCTTAGAATTTTTCTGCTTACCCCCTCTTTTGCAATGACCTCTGAAGAGGGGCTGTGATCCACATGTTCCCCTTAGAGTTGAGCATTCCACAGTCTCGTAGTCTCTGCACACTGATAAGTTGTGGGTGTCTGAATCAATCACCATCCACTGTAAAAAGAAGCTTCCCCTCCAAGAATTGCAAGACCCACTCATTTATGGTTAGAAAGCCCAGAACATAGGAGGTAGTTTATTATTATGTCCATCTAGTATAATGATAGTATAGGTTTTAGCCATGTGCAGGTTTTTGTTTGGTTGGTTTTGGTTTTAGCTCAGTTAATTCTTCCAGGCTTGAGTTCCATCTTGCGTTTACATAAAGTGGTTGGTTAGTCCCATACCATCTTTTCCACTATTACTCCAGTAGGCATATCCTGCCAATGTCAATACTTACTGGAGCTCAAGGGCTCACGTCTGTGTAAAACTATTATTTCTCTTTCCCTATAGAATTCATAGTATGTTTCAATACTGATGGCTACCAGGAGAGGTGAAATCACTTTTCTTCAGAGATATTGGCCCTGAGAGACTATCCACGTAGATGGTCTCATACTGTGCTCATAGAGACAGTGTTAAATGTTCTCAGATGGTATTAAAGGGAGGGAGGGAAAGAGGGGGTTTGTAAAAGGAAGAATGAGAACATGACATTGGGAGAGAAATGTAGGGGGTGGGAAGGAATTAGAGAGGAGGGAATAGAATCCAGTATACTGAGTCCAAGTACACATGTATTGGTACTAAATAAAAATATTTAATAAAAATTAAAGTTTTATATCCAGTAGAACCAAAGTAAATGAAATAGGAATAAATCTCACAAAAAAGGGCAGTCATACTCTGAAAACTTTGAAAGTTTTTTGCAGTCTTCAAGCAGATGCTAGTGCCAAAAGTTATTTCTGAGTGTATTTAAAGGAGATACAGTAAATGGCCCATATTTACAGGCCAGGAAAAAAAATATTACCATGGTAGTGCTCTCATTAATCTGTAGGTTCCGCACAATTCTAACAAAATCTCATCTGAACTCTTCATAGAAATTGGCACACTGTTCCTAAAATTTATATGCAGATGGAGAAAACTTTAAATAGATGAACAATCTTGAAAATATAAAGAAGCTGGAGGAATGACACTTTCTAATTTCAAGTCTTCTTTCAAAACCCAGTAATCAAGCTGTGTGCTCTGCTGTCTGCCTATAAGCCTAGCACTTAGGAGGTTGAATTTGAATGTTGTGGTGTGTGCCAGTAAACCAACACTTAGAAGGCCGATGCGAGGAGACTTCAAGATTAAGATAAGACTGGACTTCATAGTGAGCCCTCATTCCAAATAAAATAAAATAAACACTACAGAAATCAAAACCTAAAACTGGGTTAAGATCAGGTATACAAATCGATGAAAATGGGATTGGGATTTCAGAGATACACTTACAGTCTTATACCTATTTTTTACCAGAAATACTGAACTAACTCTATAAGAAAGACTAGGCTTTCAGAAACTGTGTTGAAGGGCTGGGGCTGTAGCTCCTATGTGTCCACTTTTGCCATGTCTACTCAGCATTGTTCTGAGCACATGCAAGGTCCTCAGCCTGATCCCAGCATTGCCAGATGAAGAAACAAACCAAGTGGTACCAACCCACAGAACATTGGCATGCAAATATTCAAAGTTGTTGCTTCTACCTCACCACACAAAAAGGAACTCAAAATCCATCCAAGAGCTAAAACTGGCAGACTCCTAGAAGAGAACGGTTTAAGTCACTATAATTTTTAAATCAGGCAATGGGTTATTTAAGTATGATACCAGAATTACATGAAGAAAAAAATAAACCAGATACCAAAATTAAATTCTCTATTCTGCAGAGAAATGAAGGTTGGAGGGAGACTTGTTTGGAATGTCTAGGATGAGTGGCAGGATGGAGTTGGGGTAGACATAATCAAGGTGCATTGTATCTTGTATGGAATTGATAAAAAGAATAAATTTAAAATAAGTAGTGATCTAGTGAGAAGACTTAGCAGGTAAAGACAGACATGATCTTTACTGCCGTCAGGTTTGCTGCCAAACCTAATGGATGGCCTACATTCAGTCCTATAGTCCACATTATGAAAACAAACTCCTATAAGTTATCCTCTGACCTCCAAATGCATACTATAGAATGTTCGCACATACACAACACACAAATAAACATTTCAAAAACCAAGTTCCAGAGATTCCTGTCAAAAAAGAAAATTCAGATTAGGAGAAAAATGTCTCAAATTATATATGTGATAAGGAACTTGTACTTCTGCATATAAAACTCTTATAAGTCATCAGTAACCAACTTTTACGTGTGGCTATTGCATTCTGGTCTTTTGCAGTGGGGTGGGAGGTGATCTGGCCTTGTGGTCCACACTCATTGCCTTGCTGCTTTTGTTCGTGGCAGGCTCTTTCAACCATGGCACAGTCTGATGGCTGTCGCAGGTGAACCACATTCTGTTCTATGACCCTCCCCCTTCTGTTCCTGATTCTTTGGGCAGCAACATAGACCCCTACCTTTATTATATTTCTATTGCTGTGACAAAACACCTTGATCAAGGCAACTTATAAAGCAAAATGTATTCACTTTGGCTTACAGTTTCAGAGGGTGAAAGTTCACAATGGCAGAGCAAAGGGGTAGCTGAGAGCTCCTCTATAAACAGGAGGTAGAGACTGCACTGGGAGTGGTTCAAGCCTTTTGAAACTTCAAATCCCACCACCAGTATTACACTTTCTCCAGCAAGCTCACACCCCCCTAATCCCTTTCCAAACAGTTCCACCAACTAGGGATCAAGTAGTCAAAAATATGAGTCTGTGGGGGCCATTCAAACCATTCCAGCCCTGATTTAAGATATAGGCATGTTTTGCCATCGTTTTCTTATTATATTATGTCAGCAATACAGTTTATTTTCTAAACTGGACTGCTAGACCTCCTTTAGGACAAAACTGTAGGCACAGTATGGTATACTGTGTTGACTTTACACAAAGTAGTGTAAGACAGGAGGTGGGGACTATGTACAGGTATTCAGAAAATGATAGTCCCAAATGATAGTCCAAAATTGACAGGGTGAGCCTTCCAACACAGGTCTCTTACCCGTGCCTTCTTGTCCCCGGTCTGTCTAGTCATCTTTCATTCTCTTTATTTAACAAAGTACAAGTTAAGGATTTCTCAGTTCACTTATATGACTGAGTACATTTCTTCCAAAATAAATGTACTCCCCCTCCCAGTATTTGAATAGTTCGGAAAGGAGAGCCACTGAACGAGAGTCTAAAGAATTGAAGCTTCTCACCTTACCTAGACACCCTGTTCATCTGCTTTTCTAAAGGCACCTGAAAAGATGAACTGATTCTCTGCAAAAGACACAGTTTTTTTGTCCTTAACTGTGACTTGAAGCTACCTCCTTCCAGAGCTGAGAGGAGCCCTGCACGTATTCACCTGCAGCCACATACCTCTCTCTCACTCCTCTGGGAAGGCAACGTTTAAGTTCTAACCATATGGCCTTAATTTTTCTTTAAGTTTTTTTCTGGGTTTTGTTCTTAAGTATTTTTAAATATTTTTTTTTAAGTTGGGACCCAGAGTGGTGGGTTTCATGGTTTCATTTATGACCCTTCATGCATGGACTTTGTTCTTTCTCTACCCACTACTGCCCTCTCCTGGCCACTTTCTGCTTGCTGGCCGTTCCGTCTCCCCAAAGCAGCCCTCCCTTCTGCCTCTTGTGGTATTCTATTCCAGTTCCAGTTCCCTCTTTCCTCACTTTAGATCTCCACCTTCCCTTTCTGATGACCTAGTTTCGTAGTAACATCGCAGGCTGGAAACTGCGTTAATGCCCAGCCATTGACAGACATTTATGATGTGAACTGCCTGAGCTTAGTGGCTCATGGGAGACTAAAACAGAGGCCTGTCATGAGTTCCCTCCCAGCTGGGGCTACAAAGTGACGTTCTGCTTCATTGTCTTCGTTTCCCTAAAAAATACAAATGACAATACACACTAAATGATTTTGAGTACTTTTTTCCCTATCAACAGTCTATTGTCAATTTCTTCTTTTTCATTAGCCTAGCCTTAGCTTCTATGTGGATCCTATCTGGGGACTATTTGTCTAAGTAAATAATCCAGTATAACCATGAACCCATTGCACCCTGATCCCACATGGTCATGTCCTCTGAATATCTTCAGTATTAATAACAGCAAAATAGGAATGACCTAGTGGAACCCCATTTTTTTTCCCCATTCTGGTTGTATGCTGATGTTGTAAAGGGAAAAGAGACGAAGACATTGGTATTTTATGAATTTATACATTACTTGTATATGAAAAAATAGTGCCATATTTTTTAAAGTTTTGAATGTTAGTGAAAAGTAGCAATCCATATTCCATCTCCCATACTTTAGTTGCTGTTAGCATCTCTGAATTCATTTGTGGTTTTTTTTTTGTGTGTGTGTATGTGTGTTATTTGCTTTTTTTAAGTAAAGAAATATTTTTATTTTTTGGTCAATAATAAAACTTCCTCTTCTCATATTTTTTATATCTATAAGATAATTAAGATATTATGCAGTGATATGAGTTAAGATCTTATAATCTACATATTGGTTATGCATGAAAATGATATAAAAACCCAATTGTGTTGAAAAAAAAACTTCAATAACTATCTAATGGGAAAGTTAGTTTTTCTGTTTGTAAAAAGTAACTGATGGGCTGAGTGTACATGTTGCTCACTGTGAAAGCATATGCAGGGCCCTGGATTTGATTCCCAGTGCCAACATACAAATAAAAACAGTTTTAGAAACTCAATGAAAATAAAATACACCTATGAGGGAAGTGTGACTCTTCTAGGTAAAGTATCTTCAGCTAGTAGAAACAAGCTTGATTTAAACGGTAATGATTTCTTTTATTTAATTGAAGGTCCATCTTAGCTTCTTATCTCCTGAAGGAGAAGCTGAACATCTTGGGCAAGCTGGGGTGTCTGCTAAGCTGCGCAGGCTCCGTCGTGCTGATCATCCATTCCCCGAAGTCTGAGAGCGTGACCACTCAGGCTGAGCTGGAGGAGAAGCTCACCAATCCAGGTAACTCCATTTCAGCAGGGTGGCTAAGTGTGTTTCCTGAGGAAGCCGGACATCTCACCCTGCCACGCCGCTGTCCTGACGCTTTCTGGCCGGGCAGGTGGACAATGTCTACTCTGAGTTTTCACCACAGACCTTGAATGGCTGTCCATTTTATGTGTGCACATCAGCTGGCTGTGAGTACAAGCCTAACCGAATTTTCAGAGTTTGGTTTGATTACCTGGAGAACTCATATTGAAGTTAGCCAAGACATTTCCCTTTGGTACTTTATGCCTGTTGTCTTAGTTACTTTTCTCTTGCTGCACCAAAAACACCATGGACATGACAGCTTATGAAACAAAGCATTTAATTGAACTTATGATTTCAGAGCTTATGGTTAAGGGACCATAATGATGGAGCAAAGACTGTTGACCAGAACAGCTGAGAGCTCACGGCTTGATCCTCCACAGGCAGGAGGCAGAGAGACCGCAATGGGACTCACATATGCTTTTTGAAACCTCAAAGCATGCCCCCAAGTGACCCAGCTCCTCCAACAAGGCCGCACCTCTTAACCCTTCCCAGATAATTCCACCAACTGGGGATCAAGTATTAAAATATACAAACCTGTGGGGGCCATTTTCATTCAAACCACTATCTCTGCAAACATTTCACATTTTAATATTTCCTTATTTTCATAAAATTTGAAGTATTTTCTGAGTATGAGTATAAAAACAAAGGCATTAAAAAGTTAACAATTCTGAACTAGGCAAGGGTGCCCTGAAAGGTTCATATAATTTCCAGAGGAACATCTCTATAGGTTACCTTTCCTATAGGAAATGGAACTTTGGCCTATGCAGGCTAAATAACCATTGCACCTCTGGGCCGTATTTCCAGCCCCCCGTACTTGTGATGAGTGTGAATGATTCTGATGTGTTCATATTCCCACTTATTTATACTTTTGTAACGTATATAACAATGCTATATTATTTTTATCTTTGATATGGCTCTGTACACATGGAGTCCAGAGGTGTCACACCGTCCTGGAACTGCAGCTTCACTCAGTTGTGAGCTGCTCCATTTGGGGACTGGGACAAACTTGGGTCCTCTGCAAAGGCAGTATGAGCTATGAATTGCTGGTGTATCTCTCTAGCCTAATGTATAATTAACATGAAAATACTAAGAAACTGTAAAATATAAAATCATATGATTCTGACTACTGTCTAAGGTTAAAAAAATTAATTCTTTTTTCCCCTTTTTTCTCTTCCTGTTCTGCTTCTTTTTCTTACTTAGGGTGACAATATATAGCTTGGCTAGCCTGGTGCTTGCTATGTAGCATAGGTTAGTCCCAAACTTATTGCAGCCCTCCTCCCTCAACCTCTTAACTGTTCAGATTACAGGCATATGACACCACACCCAGCTTTATTTTGTTGTTGTTGATGGTGATTTTAGGATGTCTTTAAATCCATTTATTTATGGAGAATTTCATAATATATATACAATGTAATTTGATCGGCTGGAGAGATGGCTCAGAGGTTAAGAGCACTTGTTGCTCTTCCAGAGGAGTGAGTTTTGATTCCTGGCATCCACATGGTAGTTCACAATCATATATGTAACTCCAGTTTTAGGGGATCTGATGCCCTCTTCTGAACTCCTCAGGTACCAGGCATGCAAATAGTAAACAGACTTACATGCAGGTAAAATATCCATATTTTTTAATCTAAAAACAAAACAAAACATCAACAACAAAAATAAAACAAAAGAATGTTCTTGGATAAAATCTGCCCACATTCCTTTTCTTCCAGCTCCTCCCATACTGCACTTTACCCTCTCAACTGTATGTGCTTTTCTTTAACCTACAGAATCCACTCAGTGCTGCTAGTATATGCATGGCACAGCTCTTGTGCTCTCTCTCTCTCTCTCTCTCTCTCTCTCTCTCTCTCATCTAAAGGTACAAATGGCACAAGTAATTTTTGCCCTAGAGGAAATTTAAACCACCACTTAACTATATTTCCAACCCCCCTAATATACAATGCCTACCATTCAAAGATGGAAGGTGAGAGAAAATGTTTGTAATGGTATTTTGAGAGAGTATGGCAGGACTGGGGTGTGTATGTCAGTGTTAGAATGTCGAGACCCTGGCTAAGACACACAGCACTGCAGAAAGAGAAGGTGACACTTAGACAGTCCTGCGATGTCCACACTTCTCAGTGCCGGCAATATCACTTCAGAAAGCAAAAGCTCATGCTTGGGGGCTGGGGGTGGGGAACACATATGCTGTTTTAACTTATGAAGGACAGATTTAGAGACCAAATCTGAATAGATAGAGTATCTATGATGTAAGTTTCATTAGGTTGAGTTACTGAAGAGAAAAGGTGTAAACTGATTCCTTTAAAGAGAACTATGATGAAAAATGTGCTTGACACACAGATTGAAAAGTCACACCTCTGGGGGCAACTGAGAAATGAGAAACTCAGGCTGAGCACAGGAAAATAAAGACGATTTCCTGCTTGTATTCTTAACTCTCACACATAGCTGCTGAGGCTACTGTCCAAGCCTGCACCCCACCCCAATGGCTGCTGTTCTTGTCCCTTCTTTATCTACTTATTTAGCCAGGATGCCTCAACTAGCCTCATTGCTGCCTTGGATGAGACTTGATTTTGCCAGTCTCCACTACCCTTTACTTCTAGTTCCTGTCATGTCAACTTTTGTGATTTTACAGACCCTTGTGATTTTGTCCCTTCCAGCATTGTTTCTTTGTATCCATCTTTCCATGAGTGCAATCCCAGACAGATCCACATTTGTACTCTGCCTCTGATCCTATGCCTGTATTCAGGCTGCCTCTGGCTTTATACCCTTATCCTCCAAACCTGACCCATAGTGAGATAGTTTTTTGTGTTTACACATACCACTCTCTCTGCCCTCCATTGCCAGTTTGCCAGTTTGTTGGTGAAGCTTTTAACTGTCCCTCTATTGACTCTCTTCCTGAGGCTGCCTCCAGTACAGGGCTAGATCTCCCAAGGGTCTGAGCTCCTACTGCCTGCTTGCTTGTTTGCGTGTGACATCTGTTGCTGTGCACGTCTACATGACTGATTTGCATAACCACTGCTTTCCAGATCTGTGAAGGCCAGCATATGAAATCAACCTTGCACATGGAATTTCAGAGCAGTCAATATAATGGCAAACTGTATAACGAAGCCATAGCAGGATTCTACCTTTAATGTAAATACTCAAATACAACTATTGGAAAAGTTGGCAGACCACACAAAATGTGTGAATGCGGAAAAACTGGTTGACATAGATACAAACTGACATGAGATAGCATGTTCATGACTTACTTTGAGCATATGCCATCAGCATGAACACTTGCCATCAGCAGTATGACTCTCTGAAATGGAGGATAACTCTTGAAGTCTCAATCAGGAGAAAGAATGACCATCCTTTAGCCTACATGGAAGTTGTATTTGTGAAAAATTTAATGTGTATGAAATATATACAAGAACTATCCATATAATCTCTGGCTCTGATAATTTGTAATTAAATAACCAGATATTTCAGCTAGATGTCCAAGGAGACATTTAGAAGTTGTGAAGAATATAGGATAATTTATGGTTATGTGTACTCTTTGTACCACACTCATACCCATTGTATGCATCCTCTAGACCAGTGGTTCTCAACCTTCCTAATGCTGCAACCCAGTTCTTCATGTTGTGGTAACCCCAATCTTAAAATTCTTTTCATTGCTACCTCATAACTGTAATTCTGTTACTGTTATAAATCATAATGGCAGGATCTGTGTTTTCTGATGGTCTAAGCGACTCCTGTGGAAGGGTCATTTCACCTTTCCACAGGTTGAAAACCACTGAACAGGTTGAATTGGGCCTAAACACTGCCACAGTTTAAGATTATCTATTTTAGCTTACATCCTGTTACACCCTTAGTATCATCTGTCTGTGGAAGGTATTCCATAAACATTTGTTGAAATTAACTCAGAAGGAAGAAAATTCATCTTGTGGCCAGATGCAGAGGTGCCTTGTTCCTATAGTCTCAGCTACTAAAAAGGCTGAGCTGGGAGGATCCTTTGAACTTAGGTGTTCCAGACCAGTCAGAATAACAAAACAAGGTCTAGTCAGTAAGAAAAAATAAAGTCTACCATGTAACTAGCTTTGCTTTTGTGTGTTTTTTTTTTTTTAATTTATTTATTTATTTTATGTACACGAATACAGTGTAGCTATCTTCAGACACACCAGAAGAGGGCATCAGATCAACCCCATTACAGATGGCCGTGAGCCTCCATCTGGTTGCTGAGGGTTGAGCTCAGAACCTCTGGAAGAGCAGACAGTGGTCTTAACCTCTGAAACATTTCTCCAGCTGCCACTTTGGTTTTTTGGTTTTTTGTTTTTGTTGTTGTTGTTGGGTTTTGTTTGTTTGTTTTATCTCAGGTTTTTAAACCTGGTCTTGTTTTTCATGGTACTGATGGAGTAGGTCATATAAACATTAGTAGTTATGACACTTTAGGGCAGGATGTCACATCTCTGTTGGAGCCATGAAGGGGCTTCCTGTCAATGTAGGTGGTTACAGTTTCTTCAGCTATTCCAGGCTTGGTCCCGGAAGTTCTGGGAATGGATTTTTTTATTTTTTGTTAGAGCATGTTTCCATCCATTTGGAGGGGCAGTGGGTAGTTGTGCCCTGGTTGGATAGAGTTGTATACAGAGGCAGAAATATAATGAGGTCTTTAATGGCAAAGGACACGAGGCAAAGACTCCTAGGCATGGGCATTCCAGGGAAGGCAAAAATTCTTCTGGCCTAACGTTATCCTTGTGGCTGCAGTAGCTTTTTTTGTTTTACCATACTTGCGATTAAACCCAGGGCCTTGAGTATGTTGGGCAAGTGCTCTGCCACTAAGCTACATAACTGTGTGATCACTTTTTTGTGGAATGGACTTAGTCGGTGTAATAAACTCAAGTTAGAGCTGTTGAGTCCTGTCCTTGTTACCTGTCCTCCCTTAGGTCTCTCTTCCCCTGGTTGAAGGGGAAGCTGGAAAGGGATCAGCACTGGTTCAGCTGTGCCCTTTGGGTGGTCTTCAGTGGGATGGCTTCCCTGGTCACTGTGTGCCGTCTGTCTTGCAGTGTTTGTGGGCTACCTGTGCATTGTGCTGCTCATGCTGCTGCTGTTGATCTTCTGGATTGCACCAGCCCACGGGCCTACCAACATCATGGTCTACATCAGCATCTGCTCCTTGCTGGGGAGTTTCACCGTGCCTTCCACCAAGGGCATTGGGCTGGCAGCCCAAGACATCTTGCACAACAATCCATCCAGTCAGAGAGCCCTCTGCCTGTGCCTGGTGCTCCTGGCTGTCCTGGGCTGCAGCATCATTGTCCAATTCAGGTACATCAACAAGGCCCTGGAGTGCTTCGACTCCTCTGTATTTGGGGCCATCTACTACGTTGTGTTTACCACACTGGTCCTACTGGCTTCAGCCATCCTCTTCAGGGAGTGGAGCAATGTGGGCCTGGTGGACTTCTTGGGCATGGCCTGTGGATTTACAACTGTCTCCGTGGGAATTGTCCTTATACAAGTGTTCAAAGAATTCAACTTCAACCTTGGGGAGATGAACAAATCCAATATGAAAACAGACTAAGATGCAACCAAGGGGTGGGGGCTTGAGGAACAGGCATTGGAGGGGGTCTGTGGTTCTTACTACACGTCAAGTAGAAGAGACTCTCAGTGAGAGTTGCCTGTGTACTAATAATCTAGTGGACAATAGGCTTTGTACCAGGGTGAGGTCCAGACCTCTGCAGCACAGAGCTCCCAATGGTCGTTTGGGTGTAAACTCTCTCTGATGAGACAAATTCTGTTTTCATTTCCATTAACCTAGAAGCTTCCATTAATTACTTGTTTAAAACATTTTAACATGATTTACCAGAAAATAAAGATGAGGTCTTTCTAGTTAGTCTTTGTAGGGGAGCAGATATTCTTAGAGTACCTTGGAAAAGGAAGTGAAATCTGGCACTGTACAGTAAACGTGAGTGACTTTGTGCTTGTGTTAAGCATGTATAGCATTCAGGTATTTTACTAAAATAAGTGGTATGTGAATCGAGTTGTTTTTAGTCCTTTAACAACCTGACTCTCCTACATGTACCCCAAAGCCGAGGTAAGCAGAGAGAGAAGAGTTAATGACAGTGATACAGAATTCCATTGACAGGGTGGCTTTCCCATAGCTCAGATCAATTTTAGTGCCTTTATCATTTGAATTATTCACTTAATTTAACTATTACTGTGTATATGTTAACTGTTTTAATTGCAGGTATGTAAAGCAGTTAGAAAACTACTATGTTTAGTGGAAGATATGAAAAACTAAAGATACAGAACAGTTTGAAAAGTGACCAAGTTGTATATTGTTGTCCAATTAAGGACAACTGATTAAGTCAAAGAGATATTTAATTTGCATTTAACCTCTGTTACTTGGATTCATTATGAAAAACACCTGCTTTCTGTTTCAGGCATTATTGTGTCCATTCGGAAGAATAAACTATTGAACTTGACGCTAAGGTTGTTACATTAGAGAATGTCTCTTTAGTACACACTGCAGGAGTTTAGGCCTCAGTACAGGAACACAGCTTAGGACTGTTTCTACAAAGTGTAATGTGTAGTTTCTAAGGGAGTTTCTAGCAAAGATGAAGATAATGTAGCCTTCTCATTTGAAATGATAGAACCTTCTATACTTTCTTACTGAGCCTCTTACTAAACCTTCTGACTGTATGCAAGGCAGCCCTGGACTTGATAGCCAGCATCAAAGAGAAACAACAAAACAAAACAACCTTCTTAAATGGAAAATAGTTGTTAATCATGCAGTATTTTAGATCAGAAATAATCTTTCTATTCCATAGTAAACTTCTTGTGCATTAAATTGGAGCAAGGTACAAGGCAACGCAATATAGAATCATATTATGATATACCATATTATGATGTTGTATATTCCACCTGCTTTGTTTTATCTGAAAGGAATAGGCCAAGTTAAAAGAAATGGGGTTGGATAAATAAGTTAGGTGAGGGAGAACATGAATTTTAGTAATACCCAATTAAACTTCTCACTAAGACAAAAACGTGCTTTTCCAGATAGAAAGGGCATTTGAACAGTAAAGACCCAAAGAACAGTCGGGTGTTGGTGGCATATGCTTTTAATCCTTAAAGACAGACAAGCCTCTGAGTTTGAGACCAGCCTGGTTTACGAGCAAGTCCCAGGAAAGCCAGGGCTACACAGAGAAACCCTGTCTCAACGCCCCCCCCCCAAAAAAAGACCCAAATAATAGTTTTCTGAACTGTAGAAAAAAAAAGAGTAAAATAGTAGTTTAGCATAAAAGAATCTGTTTTCTGGCCATTCATCAGACTCAATAAAGTGAAAACATGAATAATGATCTTGGTGTATCAGTCAGTAATTTGTGAAGAACAGCAACAAAGTGATTAAACAATTGAAAACCGTGTATAAAGCAGTAGTCAGTAAATGTTCGAGCTCATTCTTTGTATCAGCTCTTGAATTTTTTTAATCACTCGTATCTTTAGGAATATAAAACTTAATGTATTGAACAGAACATAGGTGGAAAGTGTTATGCAGCAGGATCTGTAAAATTTTAATACAAAGGTCTCTGAGGTAAGAATATAGCTATACTAGTATAGTGAAGAAACTTGTAATGTGGAAATTACCTTGTTCATGTTTGCTACTTCCCATGGAGTTAGTTTAAGTGTACCTGTTGATATACCTGAAGTTTCAATCCACAATTATACCATGAATATCCAAATTCTGGAACAGCCAGATCACCCAGATTTACATCTGGTTAGCAGATTGCTTCAGTAGGTTTCATGCTTTTGTTCTGGAAGAGCAAGTTATCACTGTTAACTTCCAAATAACAATCATGAATAGGGCCTAATTTTCAAATTTAATATAGTACACATATATGTATACTTACTATTTTACAAATTCAGTTTTTCACAATTTTTAATGCAAAAGAAAATAAAAATTCCTAAGTCAGAGCTCTGGGGGGAAAATCTAGAATGCAAAAGAATTTCTTACTGGTCTCTCTAAAAGTGAGTTTATAAGAAACACTTTCATTATGATATAGTGTTAGGTTTTCTTTCTGATAAAACTTAAGAAAACATGCCTACTATGTACTTTTCCCCCATATCTTTAAAATCATCAAAATAAAAAATTTTGGGGCAACTTAAAGATTACTCTTGGAAGACATTTAAGCCACTTTTCTTCTTTTTGGACCCTGCCCTTGCTCATAAATATCTTTACATTTGAAAAGGGTGTTTCTTGTTGTAAGTACTCATTAAGTATAATATCAGTTATGGATTCCTACTGGAACCCAAATCCAGGATACCATGTGGAACATCGTTCTGGTCTGTACAAAGGCTGTGTGTGTTGTAGAGGAGGAAGGCATAACTGCCCACACTGGGACCTTTGGAGAGGAACTGTTTCTCCAGTGTCCTTGCTGATCACTGAGACTATCACTATAGTTGTTTCTATTAAAATATCAATAAAACATATTTTGCTGCTCTCTGTTCAACTATAAGATTCTATTTCTTCTGTTTAAGCCATTTTGTTCTACTTAATTTTATTTCTTAAGTAATCACAAGAATAATATATTGATCTTTTCCTTTCATTGAGTTTCACATCTTTTTTTTTTAAAAGATTTATTTATTTATTTATTATATGTAAGTATACTGTACCTGTCTTCAGACACACCAGAAGAGGGCATCAGATCTCATTACAGATGGTTGTGAGCCACCATGTGGTTGCTGGGATTTGAACTCAGGACCTTTGGAAGAGCAGTCAGTGCTCTTAACCACTGAGCCATCTCTCCAGCCCCTCACATCTGTTTTCTTATCTCTTTTTGTGGTACTAGGAAATTCAGATGTGGGCATTATGCATGCTAGGCAAGAGTTTCCCTCAAGTTAGATCCCTAGCCTGCTCACGTGTACTTTTGGTAGAACCATGCTCAAACCTGTTCACAGTTCCTCTTCCTTTGTTCCTAACTGTCCAGTTCTTGGTCAGTGCTGTGCTGAATTTTTAGAAGCTAGTCTCTAGGCTTCTATCAGGTACTCAGATGTAGTGACTTTTAGATGTAGAAAAACAGATGGCTGTTGAAACAAGTATTAGTGAGCATAGACTTTTGCCCGCTGCATATTTTTTTTCTCTTTATCCCCTTAAAAAGGGTCTTGTGTATCCCAGGGTGGCCTTGGACTGTATTTCTTAAACCTCTCCAGTGCTGAGATTACAGGCATATGTCATTACACTGGGCCTCCTGCATATTCATAATTTTCGTTAGCAGTGATACTTTCATTCCAGACTTATCTAGCAGAGCAGTGCTCCTCTCTTGGATACCTACTAGGTCTTGGACAGTGTTTCTGGGATCTTTAAAAGACCTCATGACTATATGAATTAGACCTAAGGAAGTATTCTCAGTATGTCTGACACAAAGGAGCTTGTTAGTCTGTTAAGCAGGACTGGAGAGAATCTTGCTGTTAAGCCTTCTCAGGGACCAAAACTGTACTATCAGTTCCTTAGCACAGACTTTCTAAGGACATATCCACATTTTTCCTATGTTTTACTTATATTCACTGCTAGATTCTGTTCATTTGAGTTGGCAAATGACTACTTTGCACACCAGTCACACCATAAGTCAGTTCACCACGTAGAAGGCCTAAATTTTTTGTATTTCTCACTTACACATCATAGTTATCACTGGTGAATTTTAAGGGTCTGTTATTTTTGCTCATAAGTAATTTTTTTTTTATATCTGGCAAGATCCACATACTGTATTATCCATTCAAGAAGACTAGGAGTTATAGGAACAGTAATGAGCATTCTGCCCAATATCACTACTCGTTTTTTATCATACACATTTCTCATATGCAATTAAATGCAGCAGAAGAATATTTTTAAAAGTAACAGCTGTTGTATCAAAAGATATCTATTTAAAAATTGATATTATACAGAAAAAAAATGACCATGTAAATAAACATCTGTTTCAAATGTACCCAAAGTAATTTTAAAAGTATAGTCATAGGCCCATGGAGTCAGGAAGGATTTATTTATTTGTTTGTTGTTTTTAAAAATTTATATTTATTTCATGCTATATGGGCTTTTTCCTGTATGCATGTATGTGTACCACCTGCATGCAGTACCCACTAAGGCCAGAAGAGGCTGGAAGATCCCTTGGAACTGGAGCTTCTGCAAGTTGTGCTCCACCGTGTGGGCCCTGGGAGCTCAACCTCAGCCCTCTGCAAAGTAGCAATTGCTTTTAAGCACCGAGCCATCTCTCCAGTTCTGGGGGACTTACTTCCCCCCCCCAATTTTCTCCTGATTTGTGAATATATATATATATATGTGAATTTTTTAACCTTTCTGTGCCTCAGTTTTTTCTACCTCGAAAGTTGTAGAAAGGTTCTCCAAAATTGATTCTAAACATTCAGCTCCTCTCTGGAAACTGAAGGTAGGAGCATCATGCTCAGAACAGCTCTGAAAGCTTGCAGGTGTTGGCCTCTGACTGTGCTGTAGAGCATGTAGCCTTGAACACCAAGCAAGTAAGGCGAACGCTGGGTTTAAAGTTTGCATAATTCCATAAGACTTTAATTTTTGTTTTAAGGGTTTAAATATTTTGTTGGAGGAGGAAATAAAACACGGACTTCAAAAAATAATGGAAGACCGAATTCTGATACCATGATGAGTTTCCTTTGTGTACTACTTTGGGTTGTATGCTGTATGTATAGCCTACGTGTCCCCTCAATTCTGTTGCATTGAATTTCCCATGAGCCATGCTGAACTTCCGCTTACCAGGGCACCTTAGTCCTGATACTCAGTTATTTGATGCCAGGCAAATGTCAGGAACTCCCGAAACACTAATGCCAAAGAGTCACCTTGACAAATTCAGAACGCTTCTTTTGTCACGATACCTTGCATTTCACCGCGTCAGTATTTTTGCACTTCACAAAAGTTTAAAGGTGTGGCATTTTGGTTGTAATCCTGGTTTTGCTTTTTAAAAGGATAATTATTACTTCCTCATGAAATGAATATAATGAGAGAAACAAATTCAAAAGAATGCCAAATGTTGGTTCTGTGAAAGCTTTCTCACATAAATGTAGTAGGGGAAAATGTTTCCAGTTAGTACATACATACATATTTATCAGTGTCTAAGACTTGCTTATATTTTGCTTCATAGAAGTAGTCATAGCATGTTATAATTGCCTTATGTAGATAAAAAAGGCTCCTAAGTTTTACAATAATATTTATTATTCTGTATATGTTTTAAAATAAAGTAACATTTCTAGCTGAGTCTGTGTTGATTTTTCCCAATGCTTGGAATTCTATGTACTCTGAGGTTCTAAATCATCCTTTTCTGTTGTTTTATTTATGTGCAAGCTGGGCATGGTAGCGCATGCCTTTAATTCCAGCACTCAGAAAACAGAGACAGGCAGATCTCTTGAGTTCAAGGCCAGCCTGGTCTCCACAGTAAGTTCCAGGATAGTCAGAGCTATATAAAAAGAACACGTCTCCAAAAAAATTATGTGTATTTGTGTGTGCCTAAGTATACTTCTGTGTGCCATATGCATTCAGTGCCCAAGGAGACGAGAAGGTGGCAGTGGATCTCCTGGAACTGCAGCTTTGGGCAGCTATGAACTGTCCAGTGTGGGTGCTGAGACTCAAACCTTGGCTCCCTGCAAGAGCAGCAAGTGCTCTTAATCACTGAGCTCTCATTCCAGCCCACAATACAGCAGAGATTTATTGTATAAACTGACAACACAACTGCTTCATGGTGTGGTTAAGCAGAAGGTTTTTGTAGATGCGAGAGAGATCAGCCAGAAACATCTGGAAGAGTCCAGAGCAGAGAGAGAAAGTAACAGACTGAACAAGGCCAGCTGACTAGACCTGGGGGGCGGGGGGAGGTTAATGAAGAAAAAGAGAGGAACAAGAGACGACCCAGAGAGGGGGACGAAAGAGAACACTGCTGAAATAGCAAGGTTATAGGGAGAAACGAGTAGCTGGGGGAGGGAAGCTCCTGAGCTGGAGAAGGTTGATGGTAGGAGAGGAGGGAAGAGAAGAGCTGGGTCCTTGTGATACTGAGAGCATGGATGCCAGCATGCTCTCTGGTACGCTAATAGACACCACAGGTTCCCATATGTCCCTCTGCCAGAGGGAAGGGACTCGGCTCTTTCCTAGAGGGGAATCAGCTTCCCAAGTTCTTGAAGAATGCTGGCTTTTGTCTTGCCGCCTTAATTTGGGGAAAAGGAATTTCCTTTGGACTTGATGTTTATTAGTTTACTTGTGTATCTGGCCTAGGGGATGTATTTGTTACTTTTATGTTACTATGATAAAATACATTTGCCTTAAGGACCAGTAAGTTTCATTTACCCCAGAGAGATAAAAAAGCCTGGCACAGGGATAGGGGGATAGTACTGCATGTAAGTAGGGGAGGGAGCTGGCTGATCACATTTTAAAATCTGTATGTAGGAAGCAGGGAGAACATGCAGGAAGTAAGGCAAGGCTATACACTCTCAAAGCCTGCCCTTGTGACATACTTCAGCAAGGTTCTATCTCCTAAGAGTTCTATACCTTCCCCAAACAGTACCCCCATCTATGGAACAAATGCTCAACTACATGATCCTACAGGGGACACTTGATATTCACACCTCCACAGTTGGCCTCTGGACCACATAAGTTCCTGGCCATCTCATGATGCAAAACTATGTAGTCCAACTTTAAAAGTCCCCATAGTCTTTTAACAGTTTAACACTTCAAAAGTCCAAAGTCTCTTCTGAGACTCAATGCAACCTCTTACCTGTGACTTGGGTAAAATAAAAAATAAATTAAAAAAACACCAAATTATATAGTTTAAATATAAAAAGGCACAAAATATACGTTCCCATTGCAAAAGTAAGGAATGGCGACATAGTGAGGAAAGATTGGGTCAAAGCGAGTCTGAAACCCAACAGAGCAAAGCCCACATCCTGTAGCTCCACGTCAAGTATCTGGGTCTTTTGTTCCTAAGAGCTTAGATGTTCTGCCGCTCCGGCTTTGCTCTCCAAAACACAAGTTTTTCTCTTGGCCTGCTTGTATCCTTGCATGTAGCCCTCCTAGGCAGATGTCTAGCCGCTCTGGCACGCCCAACATCTTCATACTTAACATAGGCTTCACCATCTAGACTTCACTCAGTGTCCTCTCAAGGACTCCAACTGAATCACACATTGCTTGGTCTTACTGATTCAGTCTGTGGAGAAAGAATGTAAAATCCTCTCCTTTTTTTTTTCTCTTTTTACCTTTCTTGTCTTCAAAACCAGTATCATATAGACACCTTTGCTAGATTTAGTTGCTGTTAAACCTTTGAGTTATGAGGAGAAAAGATCAAATCCTCAAGTGTCCAGTAAAGTAAGCTGTATTATAGTATGCGCCTGAGACTAGCCAGCCAGCTGTCTTACCGTAAATTCGGTTTTAAGAGAGCAGCCCCTTCCAACCGCTTGAAGTCCCTTTTAATAGGAGAGATCATGTGTTCGCAGGGGCCAGAGAGTTGATCGTTATACAGCGCAAGAATGATGAGGGGCTAGAGACATGGCTTAGTGGTTAAGAGCATTGGCTGCTCTTCCAGAGGATCTGGATTCAGTGCCCACCCCACACATGGCAAGCTCACAACCGTCTAATCCAGCACCAAGTGGTTTGGCACCTTCATACAGTCATTCATGCAGGCAAAACACCAGAGCATATAAAATAAAAATAAGTCATTATAATACAATAAAAAGGAAGGAACAAGGGTAAGGATGTGCATCATGTGACGGGGTTGCAAAGCTGCTTATAGCAGATCTAAGAAACAGGAACTTATTATTAATTACAAATAGAAACCTTAAATTGCAAGGACTTAACACAAGCACAAACAGGAACCTTAGCCTGCAGGGACAAGCAGGAACAACTCCTCCTCCTCTTCCTTCTCCTCCTCCTCTTCTGCTTTTCTTTTCTTTTTCTTTTTTTCTTGAGACGGGTTCTCCATGTAGCCCTGGCTGTTCTGGAACTAGCTCTGTAGCTAGGCTGGTCCTTGAATTTACAGAGATTCACCTGCCTCTGCTTCCCAAGTGCTGGGATTAAAGTTGTGCCCTGCCACCTGGCAGGAACTTTACCGGGGGTGGGGGTGAGGTGGGGGTGGTACAGGTTTCGAGACAGGGTTTCTCTGTGTAGCCCTGCACTTTGTAGAACAGGCTGGTCTCAACCTCAGAGATCTTCCTGCCTCCCAGGTGCTGGGATTAAAGGTGTGCACCACCATGTCCAGCTTGGAACTTTTTAATTACAAGGACTTAACCTAGGACAAAGAGGAACTTTTCTTTTTTAAGATTTTATTATGTGTAAGTACACTGTAGCTATCTTCAGACACACCAGAAGAGGGAGTCAGATCTCATTATGAATGGTTGTGAGCCACCATGTGGTTGCTGGGATTTGAACTCAGGACCTTTGGAAGAGCAGTCAGTGCTCTTAACCGCTGAACTATCTCACCAGCCCCCAAGGAACTTATTCTTAACTGTCTTAACTGCAAACATAACCCTTAGCCTTCCATAGCCTTCCAAGGATATTTTTTCCTGTTCTGGTCTCCCATTAACCTTCAAGGTATATTGTTCCTATTTTGATCACAAGTTACCAGTTTAGGATGGAATCTTCCCTACCTTGTTGTACACAGTAACAGATGTTTTTGTATGCTGTTGCTTTTTAGAAGAAACCCATTATGCCTTCTTCCACAATTTGGATGCTTAGCTGGGTGGGGTCTTGTTCTGAGGGAACCTTTTTTTTTTCCCCCTGGTTTTTTAAGACAGGGTTTCTCTGTGTAGCCCTGGCTGTCCTGGAATTCACTTTGTAGACCAGGCTGGCCTTGAACTCAGAAATCCGCCTGCCTCTGCCTCCCAAGTCCTAGGATTAAAGGCATGCGCCACCACTGCCCAGCTTTTAAAATATTTATCCGAATTACTCTTAGAATTGCTCTACCAGACAGTTCAAGGACAGCGGTTGAACTCCATTAAGTTCTGCTTACGTGAGCTTTTAACCTATTTTCTAGTCCAAGGCTAGTCTATATTCCCCTCAAAACTAACACAGGTTCTTCACAGCAACAACCCTGCCTTCCTCATCCAAACTTCTGTATTCATTACTTTTCTGTTCCTATGATAAAATACTATGACCAAAAGCTATTTGATGGAAAAACTATTTAAAGAAGAGCTTGGGCTTTCAGTTTCAGAAAGGTAGAGACTCCATAACAGTGGGGAAGACAGGGTGTGGCAGTGGAAGAAAGATGCTGGCTGATGACATTTTGTATCTATGCACATAAAGCAGAGTGGAAGCAGGAAGTGATGTCACCACCAGTAATGCATTTTCTCCAGCAGGCTCCATCTTCTAAAGGTTCCATAGTCTATCCAACCACACACTGCCACAACTCACCAACAGCAGGAGGCATATTTATTATATGTGAAGGAATTCATCCTGCAAATTCATCTCCTTAGTTCACAGAACACCTTACAGAAAACTCTATTATTCTAATATTTTATTTCATATTTTGAGTTGTATATTTTATAAGCTCAGAAGAATTACAAGTACCATAGCACATTTTTAGTACTCTAAGCATCACTAGGAATCTTGCCATTAAAATCTTCCTTACTGTTCTCTATGATTTTTGCTTTTTTGTTGTTGTCTTTGCAGATAGAACCTATCCTTTTATATATACTGCATTTCTTTTTACTAGTGTGCTTCCCCTCCAACCTGTTATTTTAGTTAATGAGGAAAAGGAACATCTATTCCTCTCATATAAGGAGGGTGTAGACAGACCAAGGAAAGATTCCAATAAATTTGGTAAAATAAAAATGGATTAGGGTTACTTATATTACTATGGATAACATGGAACATTTCCATCACCCAACAGTTATAATCTCCTGCACACGAAGGCCATGTTAAATGGTTGTAAGTTTATGGCTGAATAATATAAACCTGCATTCAGATCGCTATCCAGTGTTAAAAGCAGTAGAGAAAACTACGCAGTAAGGTAACTTAAAACATAAACAAAACCAGACTTTGTCCTAATCAGGAATTCTGTTGGTCTTGGAAAATACTGTCCAACACTGGGGAGAATGGCTTGTGTGGATGCGGGGTGGCACACAGAACAGCTTTAAGATGGAGTTACTCTGGCCAGGATTTGGACAAGCCCCTCTATAGAACACAAGACCTTGCACATGTCAGACCAGCATTCCACCAGGGAGCTACACACTCAACCTACTGTTTTTGAACCTTGGACGCTAGTTTCAGGAAGGGCTTTTTAGTTGGAAAAGTGGAGAGAAGAGTCATGAAACAGTGTGAAACTGGTGCATTCTTGTCGAAGGGGTCTCTGGGGTCTATTCTTTCCATTTAAACTAGGCCATAGGTCTTCTGAGTCAGGAGCAGACCGTGAAACTAGGCCATAGGTCATCTGCTCCAGGAGCAGACCATGAAACTAGGCCATAAGCCGTCTGCTCTAGCAGCAGACCCCAAAGTCCAGGAACAAGATAATAAAATCCCGCACCTGAGGAACAGCCTGAAGATAGCCACATGAATGGGAGATTCTTATCTCAGGATAGGCTATCTGCACTGGGCAGCCCATCCTGTGGTTAATCATTCATGACGTAAGAAAGTAGTCCATCTGGGGCATCCTGGTACCCACTAATAGGGTTTTAGATTATCTAACCCTATCATAGTAGCCAATCAAAATTGTACTAATGTCAGAGCTTTGGCCCCTACTAATCACATTAGAGATTACCTAATCCTGGAAAATTCCCCCAGTTCCCTATACATGAGGTCTTCATGTCTTTGTCTGGGTTGCCATTTTGATCCGATGGTGATGCTCGCATGCTGGTTGTTTCTGCAGAATAAACGCTCTTTGCTCTTGTATACTATTTGAGTCTGTTGTCCTCCTTCAGCGATTCCTGAACTTCAACACTGTAATCACAGTACTAAGGAGGTACAAACAGAAGGATCAGTTTCAGAGTTACTTTCAGCTACACACTGAGTTCCAGGCCAGCCTAGGGTAGAGATTCTGTCTCAGTCATTAAAAAACAAACAAACAAACAAAAAATTTTGTTAGTCTTTCCAAGAGAGAGGTTTTTTAGTCAAGGACGGGAAAAGGGGTTCAGAGTGGAACTGAACTAGGTTAATGGGTGGCAAGGCAACTAAGTAACAAAGTACAACCAGTCTAAGTAAAATAAATGAAATGGTGAACCAGATGGAGAGAATCGACCCAACTAATTTGCCTGTGTATAAAATTGTACCTTTTTACAGTTAGTTCAGATATCTGGGGCTTTTGCTATCTTCCCTTCCTCCACAGATTTTGGGGTTTATAGTAACACAGGTTGTTTTCTAAGCTCTGGAACTGAAAAGTCCAATTCAGGTTTTATTCTGGTTATGGAAAGATTACATCCTTTCAAAGGTCCCTCTTATATTTTAGAGTGTGCCTGTTTATGTTATTTCTGACTCTCTCTAATTTTTTTTAAAGCTTTATTTAATGTGTTTAAGGACTCTATCTGCACGTACACCTACATGTCTGAATAGGGCATCGGATCACATTACAGATGGTTGTGGGCCACCATGTGGTTGCTGGGAATTGAACTCAGGACCTTTGGAAGAGCAGCAAGTGCTCTTAACCACTGAGCCATCTCTCCAGCCCCTGCTGCTTACCTTTATCTGTGACCATTCTCCCACTGTCATAGCACATTAGCTAACTTTTGTGATTCTTATCCTGTTCTTAGACATTTGAGGTCATCTATGGCTTTAACTGATATCAACTGAAAAGCATTTATATAATCATTTCAATATATAATATTTAATATATATTATATAATAGTTTTAAATACTTTGAGGCCTGGAGTTCACCTCCCTCAAGCTCCTAATGTCTCTCAAAATGCAAGTTATAGAAAGGGCAACTCTAGTGATAGGTGTTGCTTGTGGAAAATATGAAATATGATTTGTTCTGCAGTTCTGTGCTTTTGTGATAACCAAAATTTACACAAGAAAACTATTTATTAGCCAAAACTTTTTGTTTTGTTTTGTTTTTTGTTTTTCGAGACAGGGTTTCTTTATACAGCCCCAGCTGTCCTGGAACTCACTCTGTAGACCAGGCTGGCCTCGAACTCAGAAATCTGCCTGCCTCTGCCTCCCAAGTGCTGGGATTAAAGGCGTGTGCCACCACTGCCCAACTATTAGCTACACTTTTAAAAATACTATTTTAAGGCCAGATGTTGTGGTTCAGGCTTTTAATCCTATCACTCAGGAGGTAAAGGCAGGTGGATCTTTGTAAGTTCAAGGCCAGCCTGGTGTACAGAGCAAGTTCCAAGACAGTGAGGGCTACACAGAGAAACCCAGTCTTGAAAAACAAAACAAAACAATACTATCTTCTGGGTATGGTAGTGCATGCCTTTAATCCCAGAGCTGGGGAGGCAGAGGTGAATAGATCTCTGAGTTCAAGGCCTGGTGAGTTCTAGGATAGCTAGAGCTACCTAGTGAGGTCTCAAAAAACAAAAACTACTATAAATCTTGACTGTTTTTGTAGCAGTGACAAATAGGATTTACTTGCTTTATTGGGGTATAATTGGCACATTATAGGTTATAATGGTATAGTGTGTTGTCTTAGTTAGGATTTCATTGCTGTGAAGAGGCGCCATGACCAAGGCAGCTCTTATAATGGACAAAATTTAATTGGTGCTGGCTTACAGTTTCAGAGGTTCAGTCCATTATCATTATAGCGGGAAACATGGCATTGTCCAGGCAGACATGGTGCTAGAGAAGGAGTTAAGAATGTATCTTGAATCAAAGGCAGACAGAAGGAGACTCTCTGTGCAGTGGGCAGAGCTTGAATATCTGACCTCAAGCCCCATCACCACAGTGACACATATTCCATCAAGGCCACACCTCTTAATAGTGGCACTTCTCATGGGCCAAGCATATTCAAACCACCACAAGCATATAATATGGAGCATATTATGAAAATAACATCATAAACAAAACGGTAGTCATCATCCCTATTTCCTGCTGGTACTTGAAACCTGCTTTTCTTGCCCTTCCATGCCCACATAATCACTTAATGCCACTATGTGCTACTACCCATTCCCTAGATTTTCAAGACTTATTATTATGTGCATTTAATTTTTGCCTGCATGTATGTCTGTGCAAGGATGCTAGATCCTCTGGAACTAGAGTTACAGTGGCAATCTGCCATGTGGGTGTTGGGAATCGAACCTTGGTCTTCTAGAAGAGCAGCCCAGTGCTCTTACCTGCTGAGCCTGCTCTCTAACCCCTATTTCCTTTTATTCTCTTAGCTAGATATTTTATGTTCAAGGAGAGGCTGGCTTTCACTTCTCAGAGACTCAGTCATTTTATAGCATCTGTCAGTAGTTCATTCCATTTTATTACTGGTTAGTTTTCCATTATATAAATATGATACTATTTATTCACTTATTCACATTAGGCCATTTGAGATGTGTCTGGGTGTTTTTGTTGTAATTGCAATTTTTTACAATTTTATAATGTTTTTTTACAATTCCTCTCATGCTTATATGCTTTCATTTCTTTCTGGTAGATACCTTAAACTGTGCTTGGAGCATGTTTAACTTTTTTTTTTTTTTGAGACATGATTTCTCTATGTAGCTTTATCTGTCCTGGAACTTCCTGTGTAGACCAGACTGGATTGAACTCTGCCTTCTGAGTGCTGGAATTAAAGGTATCTGCTACCATGTCTAACTATATTTAACTTTTGTAGAAGCTGTCAGTCCATTTTCCAAGGTTGTGCTATTTTAAATTCCATCAAGAACATATGAGAATTACAATTTTATTTTAAATTTTCTTTTGTTGTTTTCCTTTGGAGACAAGGTCTCACACTGTAGCCAAGCTTCCCTGAAAATGTGTATGTAGCTCAGGCTAGTCTTGAATTTGTGGCAATCCTGCTGTTTCTGTCTCCTAAGGGCCTACAAAAATTAGATTTTAAAACTTTAAAGATACCCATGATCACCGCTTGAACAGTCACAAAATATTGGATATGGAACATTATGCATTAGAAAAATGATTTGGGCATTTAAGGAGCCTGCATCATACTAAATAGGAGCACGCGCGCGCGCGTGTGCGCGCACGCGAGTACACACACATACACACAACACACACACACACACACTCCACTGTATGATGTGAGTACTGGTTTGGAGGACCAGATAATGTGACAGTAGCTTAAGGATTATAATGATGAAAGTAGAGAGATGAGACAGATCTGTATCTTGGATGATTAGGACAGTAGAGAGAAGGGGGAGGGGAGAGGGAGAGGGAAAGGGAGCCAGAGAGAGAGGCACCACAATTCTTTACTTTGGTTAAACTACAATGCTGATGCCCCCATACAACATACATCTGTTCAAATGAACCAACCAGTGCCTTTATGATAATCAGCAATTCTTTGGAGATATGTTGTCATCTTTATCAATTAAGTTATTGCTGCCTATCACTTCAAACCAAAATGAGATGGCAATCATTTATTCTTTCTCATATGCCTATGGGTCAGTGAGACAGTTTTGCTGATATGAACCAACCTGACCCTTGCCAGCAATGATGAGTTAGCCAGGAAGTCAGGAGGGTGGCTTTGTTCCTAGTCTACATAGTTCTACATTGTTCCTTCCTGTCCACCAATCCAGGGTTCTTATCAAGTTTCATTCAGATAACTGGCATTTTTCTTTGCTGAATACCATTCCCCCCACCACCAGTGCAGATTCAGGGAGAGTGGAGATGCAGGTACTGTAAAATGTATGGACACATGGAAAGGTAGAGAAAATTGGAGCCATTCTTCATTCATCTACCAGACCATCAAAGTTCCATTTGTCAGTCATGATTCTGTACCTTATATGTCATCTAGAAATTAGCTGAACCTAAGAATTGAGCAAAATAAGTCATCAGAGCCAGTTCTAAGACATTTGGGTATCTGGTTGTCAAGTTCACAGCAGAGTAACTTTTAAATTAGCTGCTTAACCACTCCTGCAATGTTTTAGGCCATCACTTCCAAAGCATTAGAATAGGAAATAGAAAAACTACACTGCTGTTTTTATGTTTCAAAAAAATATATAATTTACAAGGATGCCTCTCCCAAACACACTGAAACAAATGTTCTTGAGGTTAGTCACATCCTGGAGTAACATATTCAAAGACCTTTACACCTGTAACCAAGGATTTTCAGCAGTCCTTGATGGACTTTTCAAACCAAAAGCAGCTAAGGAAAAGCTAGAACTGTGTTTCCTGTACATCTCGTGGAAAAGATCTCTTGTCCAAAAAGATCTTACCAAATCACAAGGTCCTCTAGAAGCTTTACCGCCTCTTTCCTGGAAACCTGTCTCCTTGTCCCGCCCACTTCCGCCCTTTGCGGTCAAACCCACGTCCTCAGTCCCAAAGGTCCCATATGAAGGCTCCCAGGAAATCGTATTTTAAATAACAGAGCTTGATTTTTGATCAGTTGGTGAGCAAAGATGACCTTAGAAGATGCCACTCCTCTGGCTCGTTAGAGCCAGGTCAGGGCCGAGCGAAGAGCTTTGCGGGGGCGGGGCCTGAGCTGTGCCCGCCCAGTGCGCGCGCGGTTTACGTCACTAATCTGCGTCCAGGTCTCTTGGCAGGTTCTCGGCGGCTCCTCTGGTGCTGGCCGCGGAGCGGCCGAAGGCTGTCCGAGGTAGGCTCTTCTTGACTCTCCCATGGAGGAGGCGGCGCTCACTGCAGTCCCGGATGCACGAACTTCCCGCGGGACGTCGCCGGAGACGGTGGCTGTGTGCGCTCAGGAGCGAGCTGCTTGCGTGGGGGTTTGAGCGGGCACTCGGGTCGCGTCCCGGAGGGAGCCGTGTCGTCCGCCGGCCTGCGACGGCCCTAAGGTAGCTACTTCCTGTAAGCAAACTCCCGGGCTGAGCTGCGGGCTGTCTCGGCCGCCTGAGGTCGGAGAAGGGCCCCAGGGGCGACTTTCTTTCTCGAGTGTTCTGAGGTGGACGCAGCTTCCCTTGTGATCCGCAGTGAGGAAGTCCATGGTGAGTCGGATTGATTGCCATTCAATCCGGCGGAAGTCTGGCTGGTTGGCCCTGTCCGGTCGCGTACTCGATAAGTTCTGTATATCAGTTTTATTTGCCTTCCATGAGTTTTCAGAAGATGGTTTCTGCTTGCTGTCTTGTTTTGAGCATGCTTGACTCAATTCCCTAGCACTTAATAGGGTCGACAAATCTCCCTTTTCATGCAGTTACACAAAACGCAGAGTTTTGGGTTCTTGCTTCTTTGATTTCTCTACTATAACGGCAAGTTATTTAGTTTAGGAGTCGTCTTGAGTTCTGTTTCTTGAGATTCTAAATCATGTGCCCATTGGATACCATATTATTTTTAAAGTTAAAAGAGGAAGTCTGAGAGCAGAGGTCTTTCATTTCAGTAAGCTGTAAGCAGAAGCTCAGTTGACTGGTTCTTACAGTACTTACTAAGTGAAAGAACATGGAGGCCAGTAACTATATATCTAAGAGTATTTAGTAGTTTTCTGTCCTTTCACCTACTTCCCATATTTTCTTCTTTCCAGGGAGGAACTACTCTGCTGTGGTTAAATACTTTAAATGGGCATAAAGGATAGCATTTCCAAGAAAATGAGAATGAATAAATCATCTCTGTTTTTTAAAAGAAAGACCATATTAAACTTACATGTAAGTTAAAATTTTAATTTCTAACAGTGTTGCTAAGTTAGATTAGGTTCTGTAGTATTTTTAAGTGTGGGTTTAAAATTATAAGCCAAGGAATTGGGAAGATGGCTCGGTTGGTAAAATGCCTAATCACTTTTGTAAAAAGTTAGGCATGTAACAGCCCACCTCTCTCTAGCTAGTCTTGTTGAGTCGGTAAGCTTCAGGTTGATTGAGAGACCCCGTCTGGAAAAATAAGGTAGAGAGTGACTGATAATGCTGCTTTATTTAGTTTTCCACAGATATGGGGAAACCCCACTACTACTTGCTGGTGTGCACACACAAGAAAAATGAAAGTTGAGACTGCTAGAAACTTTAGATAGCAGTAAAAACTATGTAGAAGTAGACTTAAGAACTGAACTTGCAGAGTCAGGTATGGTGATACAAGCCTATAATTCCAGCACTCAGGAGGCTAGGACAAAATGATTTCAAGATCAAGGCCTGCTTGGACTACATAAGAAGACCTTTCAGCTCTAACATTTTAAGATGATATGGCAGTCAGGATTAGTAGAGCTAATCTCTTTTCTGAGTGATCCTCTCATGAGAACTTAACATTCTGAGATGTGTTTTCTGTGGCTGTAAAGGAAAAGAAATGCTGTCTTCTGATACTGTGTGAAGTGGTAGCCCTTTGATGTAAGAAAAGCAGTTCTACTTGTTTTGAAGGTTTGTGAAGATATAAAATGAGTCACACATGACTAAATAGTACCCATTCTTTTCTATAGAAAATATAAAAAGCTTCACCAAAATCTGACTTATTTAACGATATTTGTTGTGGTATACACAAGAACTTCTCTGTAGAGTGACATGTGATGGTGGGGTAAAAGAGAGACTTACTAGCATCAAAGGATGCAAAGTAACAAGTATGTAGAGTAAGTTGTGAGATTTAATGTATAACATGAAGGTTATAGTTAGTATAGTATTAGAGACTTTAAAACTCCCTACTTGACAAACTAAACAAAGTTCTACATACTTTTATATTGTAGAACTAAGCACATATTTCAGATTAAAGCGTTCCCAGCTATAACATTTTGTATATATCTAATTGTATTAATTTTGTGTAGATAAATTTGAAATTAACACTTGTATAAAGTTCTGTGATGACTATAGGTAAGAATAAATGGATTGCAGGTGTGTTTATGTCTTTTGGCTTTGTGTCTTGCTTATAGGGGCTCCCATGTGGTCTGACATGTAATGATGTAATGTTACTCTACTGTGATATCTCACATAACTTTGCTCACTTAGGATCAACCATAGTAATCTTTCCTTTCCCAGAAAACAGCATACCTGTTCTTAAGTAGAGCCTGCATTTATATTGCCGCTTTGTTCTTTTTCCATCCCTTTCAAGTCTGCTTAGTGTTACCTCATCAAGGCCTCCTCTTTTAGTGCCTTAATGTGCATTATTTTTCACCACTGCATTTACCACATTGCAGTGTCCTTTTATTTCTTGTTTTATCTTGCCTTCAACTGGGAGGTAACTTTCATGAGGACCAGAGTTTTGGTCTGTTTTTTTCTTCATGGCTCTATCCTCTGTTCATACATTATGTACTTAGAATGTCTTTGTTAGTTTAATTAAATGTGATTGATAGGCAAGCCAGTTCTTCACTGAGAGCCACAGTGAAGGAGGTTATGATCTATATAAGTAACCTTAATATAGGTTAGGAAATTCAGACTAGGGAATTCAGGAAGCATGGTAATTACTTTGTCTCCTGGAATTCAATTAGGACTTATTTACAGGAGTGCTTTTTGATTGGGCCCTTTGCAATGAAGATGGTAAATAAGCAATTAGGAGAAAGTTAAAGTGGCAACCATGGAGAGAACACTAGGTATGTGAAATACAGTATTAGGAAATAAGATTTAAAAGTTAGGTGTGGACCAAAGGAAGGGTCTTAGTTATTGGTCTTAATTGCAGCATTAAGACTTTGGTAAATATCAGGAAATCATTCCAAGGTTTTTTTGATTTTTGCTCATGTTTACCATGTACTACACCCTAACTCCTAAGTTTTTAAGCTTGGGAATAAGATTAGCAGAGATATTTTCTATCCCAGTTGCCAGCATTGTATGGTTTAAATTGGTGTAGGGCCAGGAGGCGTGGAGGTACCGATCTGATTAGGCAGAGCAGATGCGAGATCTTGTTCTAAAGGTAGAATACATATGACACTGTTGGCTCTTCTGCACACTTTTGGTGATAAGAATGGTAATGGTACTGTCAGAGCAGTAGGAGGAATACCTGGGGTAAAGAAGGTAACTACATTGGGACCCAGCTTTAGCTGCAAGTTACCTACTATGACTAGGAGATATCCTTTGGGAAAAGGAGAGGACAAAGGATGGAAAATTGAGTCCTGGTTCTGGCTACCTGCTGGCGCATACCAAGTTATTTAATGCCTCCGCCCCTTTTCTCATTCCTAGCTTCTTCTACTCAAAGACGTTAAATGTCCTGCTTTGTTAATCGCTGTCTTACTACCTTGATACAGGGTCTCACTGAACCTGTGGCTGTGCTAGTAACAAGCAAGGCTGAGCGGTCCTATTTCTTTGCTCTCTCTCTCTCTCCTGTTCCCAGTGCTGCCATTATGGGTACTGATGAGGACACACCCAGCTGTTTAAAACTTAGGTGCAGGGTTTTGAACTTGGGTATTCATATTTGCTGAGCTATCTTCCATGCCTTCTATGTTTTCTCGTTCAGCTGACTTTAAGCTTGACCCTGTCTTATAAAAATATCCCTGTGACATGTGCTCAGCTGTGTTTGGCCTTCAGTTGCAGAGAGTAGGAACAGGGTCAGAGACTATCAAAGCAACTCATTTCTTCCAGGACATTCACACATATATCCTATTAGTAGACTGTACGTCTAGATGAGGTGATTAATTTTCATAGTTTAGTGGCTTGTGGCTACCTTAGAATTTGAAGACAAGTCTGCACTCCTCCCCAACTGGTATATTTCCAGAAGTAAACAGACTGAAAAAGCAATCTTAATTCTAGTAAGCCATTCATATAAAATTTGCTACCACAAATGACTGTTTTTGTGGAAAACCACCACAGATAGCCAAAGTAATTGTCTTTAAGGGACTTAGTGAATTTGAAGATGAGTGTTTCTTCAGGGAGATGAAGACTTGGCTCAGTGGTTAAGAGCACTTGTTGCTCATGGAGATGACCAGCACTCACAGCCATCTGTGACTCTGTTCCAGGAGACTGACCTTCAATGGCACCAGTGGCACACATGGGGTACATGCATGTAGAGAAACCACTTACACATAAAATAATTATTTAAAGTTTTTTAAAGTTTGTCTTCAAAGACAGAACAGTAATTGATAATTTCTAAACCCACATGTACATGATTGAAGCAACTTGCCCCCAAAGCCCTTTCAACTTTATATGTTTGGATAGTATGTAGGTAAAAATAAAAAGAAAAGAGAAAGTAAGTTTTAAACAGTGTCATGAAACTTTAAATTGTGAAGGAAATTCTTATATAAGGCATAATAAAAGTAGGAGCAATTAACTTTCCTTGACCTTAGAATAAAATGAATGGCTTTCTAGAATTAGGTTGTTTTTTTTTTCTTCTTCTTTGTTTACTTCTGGAAATATACCAGTTGAGGAGGAATGCGGGCTTGTCTTCAAATTCTGTTAGTCACCAAACTATGAAAATGGATGCCCTTATTTGAATTTAAGTGCAGAAAATAAATGCATTATTTTAATTACCCCTTTACCTTATTGATTGGTGTGGGGAAGGCAGGCAGTTCTCACTTCACGACCCTGGCATGTAAGGTAGACAGCAGTTTCTTAGTTTCCTGTACTCAAACCAGAGAAAGAGAACACTGTATACTGTGCACACACCATGCAGAGCCTCATGGGTGTGGTATTCAGACTAGAATAAAGAACTGTTGGAGGCAGACTTTTTAATCAGAGGAGTAGCTTGTAGCTCCTGAGGGAGATGTGATTACTTGACTTAATAGTTTCTTAGGCTGGGAGAGTACCAAAGCCCCACTACATGAAATAAAACAGCGCCTGGTTACCATGATAACGTTAATTTGACTTTGGGATTTTTTTTTTTTTTAAATCAACAGAAGTATGGAGGAGAATTTGTGGTGAGGCAGTTCATGGTTTTCCTAGCTGTAACAGATGTCATGGCAGCAGATAATATTGGTGTTTTTGTTTGCTTTAATTCTTTTGTTACACCATGCTGGCTAGTTTTAATGCCAACTTATCACAAGCTAGTGTCATTTTGGATGTGGGAATCTCAGTTGAGAAAATGTCCTTACTAGACTGGCCAGTAGGCAAGCTAATGATGCATTTTCTTTAGTGATGATTGATATGGGAGTGCCCAGCTCATTGCGGGCCATGCATTCCTGGGGCTGGTGGTCCTGTAAGAAAGCAGGCTGAGCAAACTAGTTAACAGCACTCCTCCCAGCCTCTGCATGTTTCTGCCTCAAAGTTCCTGCCCTGCCTTGAGTTCCTGCCCTGACTTTGATGATAGACTGTGATGTGGAACTGCAAGCAAAATAAACCCTTCCTTCCCAAGAACCCTTTGGCTATAGTGTTTTAGCTTAGCATGAGATAGCCTAAGATAAATATGTTTTGATCATATTCTTTTCCCTCCTACCATTTCTTTTAGACAGCCCCCCCATTTCATGTTCTCATTCTCTCTCTTGAAACAACAGTAGATAGATAGATACAAAGAAAGAAAGAAGAAAACCAATAAGACAAAAAGTAACAAAGCAAAAACATGGAGTCCATTTTGCGTTAGCTAAACTGTTCTTGGAGTGTGGTTGATATATCCAGTATCACTCCATTGGAAAAACTGACTTTCCCTTTTCCAATAAAGATGGTTATAAATTGCTTCTTGGGTAGGAATGAGACTTTGTGTCTACTTCCCTTTCTCAGTGCTGGGATTTGTGTGGTGGAACCTGTGTGTTCTGTCACAGACTATGAACTCATAGTTCACACCAACCTTGTTCGTCTAAAGATGCTGTTTCCTTGGAGTCAGTCCAGCACTTCTGGCTCTTAAAAATCTTTGTGCCGCCGGGCGGTGGTGGCACACGCCTTTAATCCCAGCACTTGGGAGGCAGAGGCAGGCGGATTTCTGAGTTCGAGGCCAGCCTGGTCTACAAAGTGAGTTCCAGGACAGCCAGGGCTACACAGAGAAACCCTGTCTCAAAAAACCAAAAAAAAAAATCTTTGTGCCAAGCAGGGCAGTGGTGGCACAAGCCTTTAGTCCCAGGACTTGGGTGACAGAAGCAGGTGGATCTCTTGAGCTCTAGGATAGCTAACACTGTATGACACATTTTTTCTGTTCATTTGTTGATAGGCACAGGCTGTTGGTATTTTGTGACTTGTGAACAGAGCTATAGTAAACATGTATATGAAGATGATTTTGTGACCTGCCAACATTTTTCAGGTACAGGCCCATAATTAGTATAGTTAGATCATATCTTTTGTATTTAGTTTTTGGAAGTATTTTCATACAAATAGGTTGTACTAGTTTACACCTCCATTAATATGTTTCTTTATTCTACCTCCCCTTTATTGTTTTCTTGATGATAGCCATTCTGATTGGGTTGAGATGGAATCTCAGTTCAATTTGATTTACATTTTCCTGATAGCTAAGGATATTGAACATTTTTTGGCTATTTATTGGTCACTTGTAGATTAAAAACATTTGCGTGTGAGTGTGTATATTTGGGATGTGAGAGTGTATTCTTTGGTGCATATGTGAAGATTAGAGGACAACCTCAGTTGTGAGTCTTCACCTTCTACCTTGTTATGAGACAGGAGTGTTTGCATAGTTAGTGTCGTTTGGTTTGGTTTTGGTTTTTTGAGACAGACTTTTTCTATGTAGCTCTGGCTATTGTGGGACTCACTTTGGAGACCAGGCTGGCTTAGAACTCAAAGATTGGCCTGCATCTCTTTCCCAAGTGTTGGAATTAAAGGTGTGTGTCACCACCACCTGGCTGACATTAGGTGTTTTTATTTATCCTTTTCCCAGGCTGTGAGTATTTTCATTGTATTTTACTCAATATCTAGTGTTAGTACTTCCAAGCGTACTTTAATATTTTACAGTTCTAGCTCTGGCAATTTGGTTCCATATTACAATGCTGATCTAGATGATGAAGCTATTTATTACATATTAAATGGCCACTCCAGTATAGGCAGCTTTAATTTTTTAGGGTCAATTAACATTCTATTCCTCTGTATTGATCTAGAAAACATGAAGCATACTTTGGAGCTGCCAGAAAGCTGTGGACTTAAATGGCCAATAATTTGCTTAGAGCTTAGGTCAGTTGCTTATAAACAAGTGACTTGCAGGGTGTGATAGGAACAATGTAGGCAGAATTCTTTTTAAAAAAATTCTGATAGTATATAGAAATGGTTGTCCATCTTGTTCAGAATCCTACTTTTCTCCTCCTTGCATGTGTTTCTATCTCTGTAGCTGGTGGTTATGGTCAGATAGGGCACGAGGAAGTTACCTTTAAACTTGAGGTGACACGTGTTTGGGCATATAGAGTGGCACCTTAGATTGGTTAGCTTTTTTATTTTCTTAGGTGTATCTGCACTCAGCCTGACAGTCTCCAAACTCTTTACCTAGAACTTCATTTTTACATCTTGCCTTGGGAGCTGCAGAGGGAAGGCTAGAAATCCCTTGAAAAGGAATCCAGGAAATGTTTTATAGATGACTACTGGCGTGAGTGTTATATTGATGCTGCTCTTTGACCTGTTCTCCTTCACATAATGGACATTAACTTAGACTATTGGGGCAACTTTGCTTTTGGAACTTGGTTGTGATTTCTGCCCTGAGATTCCTGCAGCTTTTCAGCATTGAAGATCTATTTTAAAACCTTTAATGTGGAATTATTATGTCAAACACAAAAATTTCTACATGCAAATCTTTATTTTTCAGAAGTCAGATGTAAACTAGGCATGATAGCTCACACATACCTTGTAATCCCAGTATTTGAAATCCTAAGGTAGGAGCTGTATTGCAAGTTTGAAGACAACCTGGGATACAGAATAAGAGCCTCAAAAACAACAAAAAAATTAACAAAGTTTAAAAAATGTTGGGTGGTTTTATTGCAGTACTGGGAATCTCCATAAGATCCACAAAAGAATTCTGCCTATATTGATCCTATCACACTCTACATGCCTGGTTACTTGTTTATAAATAAGTAACCTGAGCTCTAAGAAAATTATTGGCCTTGTAAGACCACAGCTTTCTAGCAGCTCCAAAGTGTGCAGTAAAGCTTGTTGGGTTGCTGGGGATTGAAACTCGGTCTTTACAACTAAGCCATATATATCCTCGGCTCCCATGTTGGAAATTTTCTACTTACTGTACAAAGTCTGTTGAACTGTTGAAGTCAGTTGTCTAAGGGTTATATAGGGATAAACATCATCATGTTCATAGGTTTGAGTCAGCTGGTCAGCAGTGATAATTCTATGTGTTTCCCTGTGTTGTGAACAATGGGTTCTGTGAGGTATGCTCTTCACTAGGTGTGTTGGTCAGGACTATTTGAAAGAACTGAGCTTTTTTGAATAACCGTATATATTAAAAGAGGCTTAATTTTTTTTATGGGTATGAGTGTTTTACCTGCACATATATGTACTGCATGTGCCTTTGGTGCTCATGGAAGTCAGAAGAGGATCTGTGAGTTACAGATGGTTGTAAGCCACCATATCAGTGATTTGAATCGAACCTGGATTCTCTGCAGCAGCCCCTCAGTTTGAGAGGGAGTATGATATGGAAGGGACTGGAGGGAAGAAAGGGACGTTTAGAGAAGTGGTATAGTTAGATTTTAGTTAAAAAATAAATTGAGAGGGAAAAAAGGCCAGTTGAGGTGGTGTATGCCTTTTATCTTAGCCTTTAGGAGGGAAAGACAGGTGTATCTCTGAGTTCCAGGCCAGCCTGGTCTATAGAGCTAGTTTCAGGACAGCCAGGAGTACACAAAGGAACTCTGTCTCAAAAAAACAAAGAAAAAATCCAGAGAGAGAGAAACCCAGCGAAACAAAACCAGTTGGTTCTAATATCAGTGAAGGCATGCCAACACCCAAATATGTGAGCTTGCCAGAAAGAGAAAAGAAGGCAAGCTGATAAAAAGCAGGTCCATGTTTGTTCATCTGGGCTGCCACTAAATGATGCCACCCATACTTAGGGTGGATCTTCCTGTTTCAGATAGTCTAATCAAAGAAACCCCTTACAGGGGAGCCTGAAAGCTTGCATTTACTTGATTCTAGATGTAGTAAAGTTGACAACCAAGATTAACCATCATATGTGGTGATGGCAAGGTATAAAGGAGTAAGCAGAGTGTGGGAGACTTTTGGTCCAGATGCAAAACTGGCAATCTGCCACATGCATTTTCTTTCCCGTTTATCAGAGCAAGCCTGGTAGCCAAATCTCAAATCAGTGGGATGAGAAGTATCTCATTGAAATCTACTGGTCTTTCCCCTTTGTTTGGAGTGCTACTAATTTAGCTTGGTAATGTTTGTTGTTGCTGTAGTGTATATTGTTGCTTTCATGTCTGCCTCCCTATTAAAGACTAAAAGTTACCGCATTTGTTTTGTATGTACATTTGCATGGGTGTGTCTGCTCCTGGGGAATCAAATATAAGGCTTTGTGCATGTTAGGCATGCTTGGCCACTGAGTTACTTAGCCAAAAAAACTTACCATTTATTTAGAGGATTAAATAATATTTATTGCATACAGCATGCATCTGATACATACTGTTTGAACAGAGACATTATGGGGCCAAGTATGGTGTTAGTGATCCTGTAACCTTGTACTCAGGAGGCTGTAGAAGTATTTTTATTTCAAATGAGATGAGTCCTACAAGTCTAAAGGGATGCTGAAAGCTGGAAAAAAGTTTGTTTGTTTTTTTCCCCTCTGCTTTGTACACCTTAGTTTTAACATCTGTGAAGTTCATGAGTTGGCTCATTTGGAAAATAAATGGACTGTCAGCTGTGGACTGAGCCTTCTGGTCCCTATGTTCTCTAAAGACCAACAATATTACAGTCCATATCCTAGTAGATATGTTTGTTAAAATTGTCACCCTTTGCTAACAAAATAGTGCTAAAACTGCCCTGTCTAGCATGTTTCCAGATAGGCTAAATAGATAGATTATTAATCATATACTTTTATATCCTTACAGCTTCCTTTTGCTTGGCTGTCTAGGGGTTTCCTATGTTGCCTAAGCTGGCTTCAAACTCCAGTTCCCTCTGCATCTGCCTACTGAGTGCTAGGATTGCAGGTGTGTATTACCACACCTAGCCCCACGCATATTTCTGAAAGAACAATATATGCATAAGGAAAAAATTTCCTCTGTATGAAGATAAATATATTGATCAGCATGTAGATAAATATATTGATAACCTAGATTCATTTCTGTTCTTTTCCTAACAGCAAAATTACATTATGGACTATCAGTTAAGATTGGAAATAGTTAAAACAACACAAAGCCAGGATTTATAAAATAATCCAAACGACTTTGTATTACAGTCCATTCTTTTGTCATAATTAGAAGAAACATAATTAGGTTAGTGCTAAGTTTAGATAGTATATGTATTTCTAATCAATTGTTAGATAATCAGATACCAATTTTGTAATGAGAAAAGTAAGTTGTCAAAGTAGTTAGCTGCTTCCTTCTCTAGGAGGAATAGGAACAGGATCAGTAGTACCAAAGTAGTTTATTTTTTCCTTTATGAGGAGAGAAATGAAATAAATATTTGAATTGTATATGAGCTCTCATGATCTTTTTGTGAAAATCTCACCTTATTTCATATCATTTAGGTTTGAGGACTGTATCATCTTGTCTCCAGAACAAGCAGTTTCTCTGTTCGGTGATCAATGTCACTCACAGGAACTTAAGTAACTAACGAAATGACCCTGGGGCGTGGAAAATATGACTTTTATATTGGTCTGGGATTGGCTGTGACCTCCAGCATTTTCATTGGAGGGAGTTTCATTTTGAAAAAAAAAGGCCTTCTGAGACTTGCCAGAAAAGGTTCCATGAGAGCAGGTAAGTTATATCCCTTAGTTAGCAAAAAGTACATATATACTCATACACTCAGGTTCTTTGAGTATAGAAGCACTGTCTTCATTCTTTATGATATTTGAATAGTTTAACTGCTCAAGAGATTTCTAAATATTTAATAGATAATCAGACACCAGTTTTGTAATGAGAAGAATAAGTTGTCAAAAGTAGTTAGCTGCTTCCTTTTATAGTTACTGTCAAAATAGGAATGGGACCAGTGCAAAAGTAGTTTCCAAGGTTTAGGTTTCATTATATCTGCTCAGGAGGAAATTTGATCCACGAATAGAACTAGGCTTTTATTGAAGACTGGGATATTTTGTACGTGAGAGAACTTGTGACTTCTGCCTTAGATGTTTTTCTTGATGATGTGAAATTGAACAAAGGAAAGAATGGTCTTGCCTAGTTTGCATTTTCTAGTAATTGACCTGAAGGGTGTATGTTGTTTCCCCCCCAATTTACAGATCTGTTACAGGACCTGGGAGGATACTCAGTATATATAATTGTACTTTAGCTCAATCCATGGACATCCATTACAGTTCCTTTCATTATGAGATATTAGTGCTTACATTCCATCTTCCTGGTTGTGCTTCATTTTAGACCTTATTGGACTTATGAATAGACAGACTATCTTTGTGGTCAGATGTAATTCAGCAATGTTAAACATAAAACATAAAACAGAGTCTCTTAGGATTTAATGGACAAAGGAAAAAGGAAATCCTAGCGTCTCAGCTATTTTCTATAGCCATCCAACCTTAGTTTTAAGGCATCCCTGTTGTTATTCTTAAATTATAGGCTTGTAAAATTCACTTTTTTTTCTTATGAACAATGGCTGAAGTACCAATTGCTTTTCAACTTAATTTGGTCAAGGAAAAAGTAGATCATCTCCTGGCAGCCTAGTTTGTGAGCATTTCTCAGTCTTTGTAGGACCTCACTGTCTTCTCAGGTGGGGCTACATACATACATCTAAATAGCTTTCCTCTTTGCAGACTAACTCATTTGAAGTTGATCTATTTCTGCAATCCTCTTCCCTCCAGAAAGGATCTTATTCTAGTTCAGGCTCTCCTGGAACTTACTCTGTATCCCAGGCTGGCTTTAGACTTGTAGGACTCATCTCGCTTGAGACTTCCAAGTGCTGGGATAGCAGGTGTGCACCACTCTGCCCAGCTTTGATACTTTTATTGGTTCATCTTTCTTATTCCTTAAAGCCGCCTTTTAAAAAGGACACTAGGTACGAGGCCTAAGTTAGTTCTTTAACTCCAGATTATAGTACAAAGATAAACATTTTTAAGAGTCATGATCCTTATATTTCTTTTCTAAGGCAATCATGAAATATCCAAGAAATCTCATATCAGACATTTTTAAATCTGTGATTAATTAATACTTTTTATAGGTTTTAAAGAGAATGATAGTCTTGCAAAAAAATAAAATATTTCTTCATTCGCAGGTCAAGGAGGCCATGCATATCTTAAGGAATGGTTGTGGTGGGCTGGACTGCTGTCAAGTATGTATAGAGAACGTTTCAAGAAAGCATTATAGCTATATGTTAAATACTTTACATATGTTGTTACAGCTCATAGTAACAAAGTTTAGAACATTTTGCTCTTATAAGTTAAATTTAAATTGGTTGAACCCTTAAAAGTAGTTTAGTTAATTGCTTATTTATTTCAAATAATATTTGTATAAAGACTAATCTGAATAAAACATTTGATATATCCTTGCCTTTAAAAATAATTACCAGTGGGGCTGGAGAGATGGCTTAGCAGTTAAGAGCACCGACTGCTCTTCCAGAGGTCCTGAGCTCAGTTCCCAGCAACCTCATGGTGGCTCACGGCCATCGGTAATGGGATCTGATGTCCTCTTCTGGTGTGTCTGAAGACAGCTACAGTGTACTCATAAAAAAATAAAAATAAATAAATATTTAAAAAAATAAATAATTACCAGATAAGTAGGTTAAAAAAATGTGTGTATGTTGGGGGAGGGAGGAATAGAACACTTGCCTAACATGCAAAATACCTAGGATTTGATTCCCTAGAACTTTAAAAAAGAAAAGAAAAAATTGGCAGATGAAAGTTAGTAGGGGGAAAAAAATCTGATTTTTTTCCTGAATTATTTCTCAAAACTGTTCATTTTTATTTTTATTTGGTCACTATCTTTATGAAGGTAAGTGAAGGGGGCTGGAAAGATGGCTCAGTAGTTAAGAGCATATGTTGCTCTTGTAGGTGACCTGAGTTCTATTCCCAGCATCCATATAGTTGTTCCCAACCATCCATAACTCCAGTTCCAGGATATCCAACACCCTTTTCTAACCTCTGTGGGTACCAAGCATGCTCATAGTGTACATGCATACATTCAGGTAAAACTCTGAGACACAAAATTAATCTTTTAATGGAAGTGGAGAGATAACTTAGTGGTTAAGAACACTGGCTGCTTTTCCAAAGGACCCAGGTTCAAATCTTTGCATATACATGGCAGTTCACAACTGTCTGTAATTTCAGTTCCAGGGTGTCTGACACCCCCACACAGACATACATAGAGACAGAATACCAATGTAAATAAGATTTACAATGTAAATAAGACTTAATTTTTTTTTTAAAATATGAAATAAATTGTCCTTAAGATACCTGAAACATAAACTGTGCAGTGGTGTTAAACACCTTTATTTAATCCCAGCACTTGGGGGGCAGGTGGATCTCTGTGAATTTAAGGCCAGTTTGCTCTACAGAGTGTGTTCCGGGACAGCCAGGGCCACACAGAAGCTGTGTCTCAAAAAAGAAAAAGGAAAAGAAAAGATACCTGAGACTTGAGTATTTAACAGATGCTTATCTGTTGATCATCTCTTACATCCGGATATTGTTCTTAGTGCTGAAGACATACTAGAAAAATGGAAAAAGCACCCCGCCAAAAAAAATGCCCACTTACAAGAAGCTTACATTTTAAGTGTATCTTTCTTACAAGTAGAAGGATAAGTAGGTTAAAAGGGGTGTGTGTGTACACTCACGTGTGTGTGCGCTCGAGTGTGTGTGTGCACGTGTGCGCATGTAGAGGGAAGAAACAAACCTAGAAGGGGGATATAAACTGGAGAGTAAGTAGACAGACTTTTAGATAGGAGACCAGGAAGGACAAACCCTACTGAAAAGATAGTATTTGAGTAATAGACAGTTGAGGATGTGAGGGGTCTGGCCATATGAGGAAAGAACTTTTGAAATGAAGGAAATAGTAACTAAAGAATGCGACTAGCCTGTGAATGGGATAGCCTTCTCTTTGATGCCCTCAGTTGTTCTTGCCTCCTGATATTCATACCTTTGATTAATTTTCAATTACATAGAATTAGTGCTGGCCTACTATGGTCACAGAATCCAGGAAGTTTGATGCATGGCTTCTAAGGCTACATCATAAATGGAAGTGAGCTTCCCCCTTTTTTCCTGGATTGTTTGTTTTTAGGGAATCCAGTTGCTGTGCTGTGAAGACTTTCAAGCTATTTTTACAGAGATCCCTGAACAGCAGCCAGTCATATCAGTGCCTGGAATACAGTTTGAACCTTCAGATACTGTAGCCTTGGTTTACATCTGACGCAGGCTCTTAAAAGATCTTGACCATTTGTTAAAATCTGGGCCAGCAAACTTACGTCAGTAAACTGCTCGTTTTATACTGACATACAAAAAGTGATTTGCTCCATAGGTAGTGCTAGAATATTAAAACTTTAGGAAGCATTAAAGAAAGTTCAGTAGTAAGGGAGTGAGGGCAATAAGGGAAGTAGGAAATAAGGTCAGAGAAATGAAGGCACATATTAAGCAATGTTGGGCTTTTTAGGTCACAGAAAGGATTTTGAATTTGTTGGATAGAAAGGCATTGGAGAGCTTCAGTAAAATGTGTGGTATAGTTTCTTTGCCTGCTGTGTTGATGTATAGATTGACTATATAAAGAACCTCAGTATAGGAATTGCCTCCATCACACTGGCCTGAGGGCTTATCTGTGGAGCATTTCCTTAATGATTAATATGAGAGGGCCCAGCTCACTGTGGGCAGTATCAACCTGGGTGGGTGATCCTGGGTTATATAAAAAAGCAGAACAAGGTGGGCTGGATAGAGATGGTTCCGTGGTTAAGAGCACTTGTTGTTCTTGTAGAAAACCCACAGCCGTCTGTAACATCAGTTCCAGGGGAGCTCCAGTCCTCCATTGATTTACTTGGATACCAGGCACACGTGTAGTATACATGTGTACAGGCAAACAGAAACATCCGTACACATAAAATACACATATAAAAATGTTAAAAAAAAAAAGCCAGTAAACAGCATTCCTTCAGTGATGGACTGTGAATGGAAATGGCAGTGGAAGGCACTACTTTGTATGCCTGGTAAAAATGTAATAAAAACATGCAGCCTAGAATAGTGCCTATCTATGATCCTGGTACTTAAGAGACTAATGCAGAAGGATCAAGAGTTTGAGGCTGGGAGCTGGAGACATGGCTCAGTAATTAAAAGCACTGTCAGCTCACAACTGTCTTTAACTATTCCAAGATATGTACTATCCTCTCTGACCTTGGGAGATACGAGTCATGCAAAGAGTACACAGACATACATGTAGATAAAACACTCATGCACACAAAATAAAATCAAAATTAAAAAGTATGAGGCCAATCCAGGTTATATAATGAGAACTGGTCTTAAGAACAAAATAACCCAAAGAAGGGGGAAAATACCTTCTCACCACTACTAGGAAAACCAGTCAAACAGAAAGCAGTATTGAAAGCATTTAGTAATAGTGTATTGGATGAATCAATCAACATTTTCACTGAAAAACAAGTTACGAAGCTGGAGGAAAGAAATCCCACCTCCTTCAAAGTGTCTGTTTGCTAAAGTGGCATGTGCTTGCTTGTAGCTCCAGCTATGTGGGAGGCTGAGGCAGGATCATTTGAGTCCATGTGAGGTTCGGCCTGGGTAACATAATGAGACTTCATCTCTTAAAAGAGGGATACAAAGAAGGAGAGAAGAAAAGAAAATGAAAAGGAGTAGGGAAGAAGGAAACAAGATGAGCTGAGAGTGTGCACTTGAACTGGCAAGACAATGTCTCAAAAAGTACAAATAAAAAAAGGGTTGGCTTTTAAAAAAAGAAGGATCCAGAAAAAATTGTGAAATTTACCTTTATGTCAATGTCGGCATCTTTTAAGTGTGTTTGTTGTCCTAGTTGACAAATACATTAATACCCTTATGTATAAATTATATGTTTTAAATTAAAACTTGATTTTAATTACATTTACTGACCTGGATTATTGGTACCAGATGCTGGTAATTTACAGCATCATACCTAGATGAGAGATGATATGGAAATTATTATGAACAACAATGTAGTTGAAATAATAGGTATATGTCGCATAAAATGCAGACATCTTCAAATTGAGTCCATTCCTGTCTGAGACTGTCTGACGGGTTTTTATTGTTCATCTCTTCAGTGGGAGCTGGTGAAGTGGCCAATTTTGCTGCATATGCATTTGCTCCGGCCACACTAGTGACTCCACTAGGTGCGCTCAGTGTCCTTGTAAGGTAAGACTCTGTATTTAACGTGAGAAATGGTATTTTAGTCTGTAAAATACTAATGTGCTGATTATATGTCAATATACTCGTACACCCTTAAAGATTTTTTTAATAATCTATAGTAGTGTTTTTTCAAAGTTATCTTCTTTGCATAGTTATTAATTTGTGGCACAAAATCATTTTATCCTTCCTTCTACTTATATCCAGGACCAGCATATTAGTGATTTCAACTTTAGAAACGTTGCTACTTGTCTTAACATTTACTATTCAGTATACATATACTGTTGGAGGTAGGATTTATTAACTGTTATAGAACATCAAATCTCAGGGATGGGGTGGTGGAGAGGTTGAATTCCTCTAAAGACTGACATGAAGTACTTGTTTTGCAAGACCAACTTAAAACTTGCCCTGTTTTGTTACTGTAATGATTAATCCAAATAGCTAAGTCTATAAGTTATAAAAACATTGCACTTTATTGGCAAATTAATAATTAAATGTTCTCAGATTATAATTTATTGACTCTGTATTTCCAAATAACTTAGGATGACTGCAGGCAAATCATACACAATTAAGTCAATACATAAGGGTTGGCAAGATGACTTAGCAGGTAAAAGCACTTACTGCCAAGCATGGTGGAAGGGAGACAACCTACTTGTGCAAATTGTCTTTGCATCTTCACACAGATAGAGAGAGATGGGGGTGAGGGGAGATATTTAAATGTAAATTTAAAAATGAAGGTAAACATTAGTACATTGAAGTTTTGTAAACTTGAAGCATTGGCTTGGATATATTTTTTTTTATTTGTTTTTATTAAGAACTAGGCTGTATAAATTCTAGTCCTTGATATTTCATATTGAGTCTTATAGTAAAAAGATGATAAATGTCCAGTTTCAGTGTATATGAAGGAGGTGGTTCATTTTATTCCAGGAGTTTTAGGACAATAGTTCTGATGGTCCTAGACTAGATTCTGCAGCTCATACAAAAATGCCATCCTAAGAGTGAAGCAGTAAAGAAGACGAGGGAGGAAGTATAATAAGTATGCTGGACAGCCAAGGGGACAGTACTTTATTATGGTGTCTTTGGGTACTGACCTGAGTTCCCAGTCGATACAAAGAGAGAGAGCCACAGTATTCACAGCCAAGTAGTCTCTGTCAGTCTGGTTAGGAGGATGATTGTAGAATGGAGGCAAAGGCCACATTTTTATCCTGCTAGTTTGGATGCTCACAAATTCAGGTGAAGAGACTGCTTTCTAGCTAAGCAGACTTTAAGATCTCATTACAGTTTTATGATTGTACATTTTCTTTGTCAAAAAGCTAGAAATATTTTGTGTGAGCTCGGTTATCCACATTGCAAGTCTGTTAATTTTAAAAGTTTGAAAAGAACTAATTTAACTGTTTCTTCCTTTTAGTGCCATTCTGTCTTCATACTTCCTAAATGAAAGACTTAATCTCCATGGAAAAATTGGGTGTTTGCTAAGTATTCTAGGGTCTACAGTTATGGTCATTCATGCTCCAAAGGAAGAAGAGATTGAGACCTTAAATGAAATGTCACATAAGTTAGGTGATCCAGGTAAGAAAAGCTTCATTGTTACTGTATTTAAATTTTATTTTTAATCTAGATTGTGTGTGTACATAGGTATAAGAAATGGTTCTCATGTGTCCCTAGCCTCTTGTCTTTTTTGTTATTTAATTATGTTTTCAATTTCCAAAGACTATGTTTATATCACTGCTATTTCCTTGACCATAGTCATTTTCTGGTACCTATTATATTTATATAGGTTTACTATATTTCTTTATATTCCCCTTACAATAAAACCTTTATTCTTAAACATTATGATTACTCCCTTTCTCTCCTTTTATTTTCACAGGCTCTCACTTTATAGCCTAGGCTGGCCACCAACACATGGTGCCTGCCTCACAGTCTCAGGGGCTGGAATTTTAGGTGCATCACTTTACCCAACTTACTGGAGGTTTCTTGTATAGCTTGAAATTTACCTCACGATTGTTACCTTATTTGCTTAGTTATTCCTAATTATCCTGAAGAAAACATCACTTCCTTTTAGAACTCTTCTCCATTATCTGGTTCTACTCTAAGTTCTGCAAAGCACATCAGGCAGCCTGGGTGGACTTTGAACCAGTTATCTGGTTCACTTTCTCCTCAGAACTGCTCCACAGTGGGTATAAGTGTTCTGTGCTACTGAGTCACATTCTGATGCAACATGTAGAATCCAACTTTTTTGAGTCCCTTACCATGTAACATTGGCTTGTTTGGCACTCTGTATACACGAAGATGGCTTCAAACTAACAGAGATCTACCTGCCTCTGCCTTTCAAGTGCTAGGAATATAGGTGTGTGCCACCATGCCCAGCTGAGGATTCAGTTTTCTCAGATTTACTGTAGTATTTGAGTTACCCTGTACTTTTGATACACTCAGAAATATGTCTATTACTGCCTTTCTTTCCTTGTTTCTGTCTGTTTTAAATAGCCTGAATTTGAAGGAGTAGCTTTTCTTAGCCTTGGTTATTTCCTGTTTTGTTTGTTTGTTTGTTTTGAGAAAGTCTCATGTAGCCTAGGCCAGCCTTCAACCTTTGCTATAGCCAGAGATAATCATGAGTTCCACATGCTTCTGAATCTACTTCCAGAGTATTAGGGTTACTGGCATGCCCCCCTCCCCCCAGTTCTTCCCCTTTTCATCTTCAGATACAGAAGGTTATGTACTATGTGCAGTGGAAAACGTCTGAGAATCACTGAGAACTGTGGTTGGCCCACATAATTGTACAGTTGTCCTCTATGATGCATACCACTATTCTCCATATTTAACCAGGACCCCAACAGTTTTTAGGTTCTCTTGTTGACTTGCTGTTTATCCTGATTCTTGATTTATTTCCAAATGTGTCCCTTTTATGAACATTCAAGGGCACTTCCTGAACTTAGTCTACACCTCCATCTCCTTCCCCTGTTCTGATTATCATTTTCCCCTGCCTTGTAATTTAGAATACTTTAAAGATGTTAGTGCTGCTGCTACACTCCTTTATTCCTAGCACTCAAGTGGCAGAGGACAGCCTGCCTGGTCTACAGATCAAGTTCCAGGACAACCAGGGCATGTGGAGAAGTCCTGTCTTGAAAAACCAGTAAAAATAAAAATGTTAGTGGTGTAAGTTTTTTTTATACTATGAAGTACTATGTACTTTTATTTTAAAGTGGTACTGAGGATTGGATCCAGGGCTTTCTTTGCACATTCCAGGCAAGCACTCTGCTAGCTGCACTTTGTCTCCAGCCCTCCAGTATGTACTTCTGATGTATTTGTGAGATTTTGCTAGAGGAGCAGGAAAAAAGTCACCACCTGAGAATTATTTTCGTAGAGTCACGTGTCTCTTTGGTGTGAATAGGAGTTACCCTACAGTGAGTAACTTACAAATTGTTTAACATTTCAAATTGAGTCCACCAAATAGTTTTATAGGCAAGATAAATCTGAGGATGCAGTACTAGGAGATTTCCTGTTGAATGTGTGTGCATTCAATATAGCTTTTCTTTGCTTCCTCTAGGTTTTATGGTCTTTGCGACATTTGTGATCATTGTGGCATTGATATTCATCTTTGTGGTGGGACCTCGACATGGACAGACAAACATTCTTGTGTATATAACAATCTGCTCTGTGATTGGAGCATTTTCGGTCTCCTGTGTGAAGGGTTTGGGTATTGCCATAAAAGAGTTGTTGGCAGGAAAGCCTGTTCTGCAGCACCCCCTCACCTGGATTCTGCTGCTTAGCCTTGTGGTCTGTGTGAGCACACAAATTAATTACCTAAACCGGGCTCTGGACATTTTCAACACTTCCATTGTGACTCCAATATATTATGTGTTCTTTACAACTTCAGTTTTGACTTGTTCAGCTATTCTTTTTAAAGAATGGCAAGATATGCCTGTTGATGATGTCATTGGGACTTTGAGTGGCTTCTTCACAATCATTGTGGGGATATTTTTGTTGCATGCCTTTAAAGATGTCAATTTTAGTCTAGCAAGTCTGCCGGTATCTTTCCGAAAAGATGAAAAGGCAATGAATGGCAATCTTTCTAACATGTATGAAGTTCTTAATAATAATGAAGAAGACGTACCCTGTGGGATTGAACACACTGGTGAAAATATCTCCCGTAGAAATGGAAATCTGACATCTTTTTAAGGATGTGTTTGAAAAGTTAACCTACAATTCTGTTATAAAGTGATTTTTTTTTGAGTATCAGAGTGTATCTGAAAAAAATTGTCCTCAAATAATGTCCTGTAAAGACAATCCTTTTTTAAGTTTTCACTAATTTGGATCAAGAAAATTTCTTATAGTTAAACAATGGTAGCTCACTAATATGACCTCAGTACATGGCTAATTTCTAATAACATTGTATTATTGTAAATGTATTTTACATTTTTATTCATTCTCCAGAAATTTAAATGCACTAATGACAAGTTTTAAGCCTATAAAAATGTTTTATTTTTTCCATTGGTGATGAATATTAAAATGTACATTTGTGATCCCCATTCCATCAGTACCTCATCATACTAAGGCTTGTTGATTATAAAGATATGTGTGTGTGATTCCAAGAAAATAATTCTCAGGTGGTGATTTGTCACCCAAACATCTGGTTTCCCACACACATCTGCTGGTCTCCTTTTGGAAAAACCCACTGTGCTATCAGTCATTACTTGCTGTTTCCATAGTGACTAGATCTCTGTCATCTTATGTGAGCTCTTGGACCTTTCAGTGTTCAGAATGGATTAGATTGTCATTCAGCCCTTAACTCTGGGATGTCAACAGAAACTCTTGTGGTTTTTTAAATTTAGAAACTCATGCTTGCATAAAATGGCAGGTTGGAACAAAGTCCTTACTCTGATTCTAAATGCTTAGATTTAAAATGTTTGTAAAATAGGTATCTTTGAACCAAGTGGTTTATTTTGCATTTTGGTTGTTTTTTTTTTTAGAAACTGTGAAAAAAATGTTTATAGAAAAATGCACACAGGTACAAAAAGGTTAGGCCAATGTAAGGAACACTCCAGCTTCAGACCTGCCAACTTCAAAGTCATGTATTAGCTTAAAAAAAAAAAATCACTCCCCCTCCATCCTATCCCCCACTGACAGGAAGAACTGAGGTTTGGGCCTATGCTCGTTTCCGGTTCCTGCCTATGGTTGTATAGTGGTGTAGTACTGGTTTTGTGACTTATTATTATTATTTTTTGGAGTGGGAGTAGCTTTGTTCTATTATTGGAACTCTTAAGGACTCTTGCCTTCTTTTCCTCTGCCTCCCTCTGTGTACGTTCTTTTTGGGCCATACTCAGTTTCAGTCACAGGACCTTGTATATTCTACACAAATGTTCTAAAATTGAGCTACATTTCTAGCCTTCCTATGGAACTTAAATGCCAGAGAGAATAGGTTTCCCCCTTACCCTCACAGATATAATTTATGTCTGTTTTATGTACTGTATTTGTCTTATTTTGCACATAAAAAAGCCAATGTTCATTCCCTTGGGGGTGAAGTTTCCTCATTGAGAATATGTGTGTTGTGCGTACAACACTTAATACGTATGTAATCTTGTACGTGAACATTTTATTTGGCCTATTACTTGGTAATATAGTTAACTTTTAAAATCTGTACTTCATAGGGTCAGTACTGACTGATCCCATTACGGCTGTTCATATCAACAAAAATATTTTAGGTAACTTTTTGATAAATAGGCTTGTTTAAAATGTAACTCAGGTTTACAGTACAGCTGAATAGTACCTGTGTTTTATTTTCTGTGTAAAATAAAGCTTAAAGCTTTTGGACTTTGGTGTTTCCCAGCCCAGTGATGTTTCTCTCTTGCTGTTTATTTTTAAGACAGGGCTCTTGATATGTTCCTTAAGATGTCCTTGAACTCCATGACTCCATCATTCTTAATTCCTTAGCTTCCCAAGTAGCTGGGATGTGTACCAGATTCTCAATGTCTCTCCACTTTCATACTTCTGATAGTAGAGTAAAACTGGTTTCTTGTTTTTCACTTGGCAAATCCCATAGTGAGATTTCCTCCAGCAATCAAGAAGGTATGCTGAGAACTGTTAGGGTCAGGTTTCCCTCAGTCCCTTTTTTTCAGTGTCCATTGTTCCGTGTAAAACTCCCACGCCACCCCCCACACACACACACTGTTGGGCCTTAAAGGGTAGATGCACATACCATGGAAGTTCTGGTGTTTCATGTCCTTTATGGACAACACAGTTGCTGTCTAACATTTCACTAGCTTTCATTTCATCCCTGCCCAAGGATGTTAAGTTCTAGTTGTGTTTGAAAGATGTCATGATCTTGTCCTACTGAACACGTCCTGTGAAATGTGGGTATGTACAGGGATGGACTATCTTGTTCATGCCAATGAACAAACGCAAACAGATTCCATTAAGTTTTATTTCTCTAATTGTTAAGTCATATCTCACAAATCAGACTCACTGTTGGATTTACTTGAACAGAGGAAACAATTTCACTATTTTGGCATAAAAGGGTACGATGACTTAGAAAAAGATTTCTTAAAAGGCCATCAGAAAAACCCCTAAACAAAGCTAGTTATTAAATTTAAAAGTAATCGGTAGGTTTTTTTTTTTTTAAATACAATTAGTTGGTATTATGCTCTTATAGGATGAGTGAATTTAGCATTTTATAACTAGCTACTGGAATATTCAGCATGAAAATATTTGTTAAGACCATAATGGCAACAACTAGTAACCATATTCTCAGACTTCCCAATTCCAAAGGCATATATAATTTTAGTATAGAAAAATAAGTAAGTTTTATAAAGTTAAGCTTTCAGATCAAAAAGTACCCCCTTAATTAGGTTGACATAATGGAAAATAGCCCCTAAAAATTTCAATATAGTTTACATAAAGACAAACATGTCATCAGCTACTAGAATGCTGTGAGCTTAGCCATCAGCTGCTGGCTAGGGACTGGTGGATGGGTGGCTGGAAGCAGCGTACATGTTCCACAGGTGTGCTCTCCCCATCGCCAGATTTCAAGTACTTGTCCAGGATAGTGATGATCTCATCATTCAGAATCTGGAACTTGCGAATCCTCTCCACCATCTTCTTCAATGGCTATAATTAGATCAGACTGTTATATTTATTGTACTTTTAAAATTCAAGGATTTTACTTCAGAAAAATTATAGAAAATTAAATTGACCCCTACCATCTTCTAATATCACAGTTGGAATGATGAATACATTTCCAACTTAAATTCACCTCGTAACCTTAGTATTGTAAGTATAAAACTTAAAAACATGTTCATTCAATTATCAGTTACCTACTGGCCAGGAGAGGTGGCTTATGTCAGTATTCTACTACTCAAGATGAAACAGGTTACTTTGAGTTCAAGGCCAGCCTGGGTACATTGTGAGTTTCAGGTCATGCTGGATGACCCTTTCTTCCAAAAGCAAACAAAGAAAAGAACCTATGAGCCAAAAGCTGGAATATTAAAGTATAGTATATATTAATATATATAATAAAGTGTTTAGTATACAAATAGTGTAAATTAATAAGATGTAAGTTGTATATTTCCAGTTTAACAGTTCTGTGGAGAAGATGCTTTGAAGCCTGGATAAAGACCACAGAAACAGAACTTGAAAGCATTGCTGGTTCTGTCCACACAGGAGGTAAATGTGAGAAGAGTAGACTGGAACGAAGAGACAGCCTGTACAATAACTGGAGACTTCATGAGAAGCTCTAATATAACCCAGGGTGGTTACAATTGACAGTGAACCACAGCAAATCTTCAATGGAGACATTTAAATCAGGTTAAACAAAAAAGAAGCTTGTCATGTATCACAAGAATGCCAGTCTTAAATGTCTGACTCCCAGGCCTTCAATTATCAGAATATAAAATATGTATTTTATATATAATATGTTATATAAAATAACAAGATAATACAATTTGAATATACCTGGCAAGATTTAAAACTAAGAAAATTTTGAAAGTAAAAATTCTGGTTAACTTAACCTGAAATGAACTGGTACCTCAAAGACACAGCAGAAGAAAATATTCTGGTTATATTCCAGAGAGCCAAGAAAGGAGGTATGGAAACGAGAATAACCATTCACACATGCCCACATTGAATTTCTTTGCACCTATGGATAGTCTTTTGAGTGACTTCTAGAGAACTGCTGGATTGTCTGGGCAGACCCAGTCTAATAATCTAGGCAGAAAAGTTTCCTAAGTTGTTAACAGGAAAGATGTAGCAAAAGTGGGTGGTGCCCTGTCATTTGAAGGGACCATGTGGAAAGCATGTGAGGAAATGAGCTGACAGCAGGAAATGGACCTTGTTTCTACAGTTATAAGAAATTGAGTTCAGCCACTGACTAAAAGGAGACTGAAAATATATTCATCTTTCAAGGCCTCCAGGGAAAACACACTCCCCTTAGCTTTGTGAGACTAAGCAGGGGAATCAGCTGAGCTATGTAGATGTTGAAAAGTGAGATAATCAATGGTGATATTAAGCATATTGTGATTAGTTCTGGGAGCAGCTGAAAACTAATACACCAGAGTAAGTCATAACGGAAAGCCAAAGAACGTTTAACAATAATGTTCTAAAAGGAGAGAGAAAAAGAGAACATAATATTTTCTGTAATTCAGTTGTGGGGAATTTTGTAAGACAACAAAAGGGTAATAAAAGCAGTTTAAAAACCACATGGTTTGGAAACTAGAAGACTAGAAGAGTGTGTCAACAATCTGAAATTGCAGGTAAGATAAGTAGATCTAATTACCTTTAAAAGAAAAAGGAAATAGAAAATATTTTTAAAAACTTTCTGGGTTATATTTTGTGTAAACGTAATTATGTTTACACTTGAATTTTATGTAATAAATGATGATAAGCATTCTTCACCTAGACAAATGTATAAAAGATTTTGTCCACATACCACATTTTTGATGATCTCATCTTTGCCATCGTGTTTCTGAACTTTGAGAAGATGATAGCAGAAATCCAACACAGCAAAGCGCCGCTGCTGTCCAAGAAGTACAATGATCATGCAGCCAGCCCAGTGGAGCCCATCTCCAAAACACTGCCTAGAGGCACCAAGCAATAAGGAGAATGAACAAACAGGCGGACTCTCATGAGTGTCTCCAAAGGTCAATAATCAGGCTACATTAGTTCCTTTGTCCAGTTTCTCAGGTAGAAGAAAGATGAGCACAAGAAATTTTCCAATTTTTGATGCTAGTTTTGGGTTCCTCTAGCATGCTGTTTGATAGGTCCCAGACCTGCAAGGAATAATTTGATGGTTCTGCCACCGAGAAACAGGAATGTCCAATTTGCTTTCAATTGGTTTAGATTCAAATAATTCCCAGATACTCATGCTAAATCCTTTCTTTGGCATCAAAGAAGGAGCCACACCTCAGTGGCATTAAACCAGTGCAATGTTTGTATACTTTTCTAAAATAGTTTTGTCGTCTGTACTGACTTCACACTCCTTTCAGCAACCATCTCCCTTGCCAGTTCTCCCACTCTTTCAAAGAGTCACAGAACACACACACACACTTACTCCACTGTGAACTCGTGTGTCCCTACAGGAATGCAGTAAACAAACTGCATGGCACTCCATAGTCTGTGAAACTCCACACATTCATCCACATGCATGACCCCATTGCTGGGCAGAGGCCCACGCCAGATGGGATCATCCAGAAAGGTTCGGATCCGTGTCAGGATGACTTCAAACATGGACAGACCACAACAGAGCCGCTCCTTGGTCAGCAAGTCCCCCTCTCTTGCAATTGCAATTTGCTGCAAAAAGTACATGAAGTATTACAAGCCATGATAGAATACTAAAGGGCTAAAAACAAACTACCACCAGCCCACTTATTCCATAGTAGGTAGAAAACGCTAAATTGGCAGAACAGAGTTTTGTAGCATCAACAGGTTATATCAGCAATTAACCTATACTCTAAAGATTAAAATACTGAAGTCTGTCTGGAAGAATGAAGTACAGCCATTTGTAACTGTAAGCAACTTTGCCTCCAGGTCACATGGCAATTTCCAAAGATATTTCTAGTGGTCACATAAAATCTACTGGCATCTCGTAGGTAGATGCCAGCAATGCCACTGAGCAGAGTCCGTAAGACAATCTCAAACAAAAACTGGTTCAAAACAGCAATGGTTGAAAACAGTTAAGTATGCCAGATCTAGGGTAAATTTCATTCTGATACCTTGCCTTTTGTCACAATTTCTTCTAGGAAGAAACCCTATTTAAAAAGCTTTGGGGTAATGGTGACACACATTATTAATCCCAGCACTTGGGAGGCAGAGGCAGGTGGATCACTTATGAGTTTGAGGCCAGCCTGGTCTACACAGAAACCTTATCTCGAAAAGAAAAGAAAAAAACCAAACAATTCTTCATGAAAGGGCAGAGTATGACAACAGTCAACATCTGAGTACATCTTTGTTTCTGAGATAGATGTTCAGCCCTTTCCGCATACTATCTCTAATCCTCCCAACTCCTGCAACAGTCTTTTGACTTCACAATAACTTCTGGCTGCTTCCAACCCCTCTACTGGCCTGATGTAAATTTCCACCCAGTAACCATAGCATCCCTTACCTGTGGGGTCCCCAGCCTTTCAATCAGTGGGACAAGATGCAGTGGGGCATACTTGGATTCTAGTCTTTTCATTTTGGCATCAACTCTCTCCCCCTCTGTATTGGAAAATACATTATTATGCTCTGTCTTTATGTAAGATTTTAAAATTGCCAAAGCTTAAATTTAAAGATTCAGTTAACTCCATGGGTGCAGATTCTCTTTGGAAAGATTATATTGTAGTATATTAAAATATACAGTATAGTAAAATGGCTTATTTGTAATTTTAATTCAAGCTAACAGATTTACTTATGCAATGTAACCTTAGAATCTGCTTTGGACTTTTTCATGCAACAGAATGGGGGAATATGGAAGAGTTTAATGTGCAGTTTTTGAAATTCACTGAAAATTCTAAACATGATTTAAAGCAAAATAACACAGTGAACCTCTTTACCCATCATCCACTGTTAGAACTATCAACTTGGTGGCCATTTTTTTTATTATCTCCACTTACCTGTTTCTGTGTTATTTTGATATTTCCTAGATATTATAGTTATTAATACTTGGGTTTATGAATTCTAACCAGGTTAGACACTCCCCACAGAGACTCCCTAGATATGACTGAACAGGCACCAACATAACTGGACATTGGCCTTTTCTCTGGCTGCACAGTATAATAAGTATGACTCCTTTATGCGCAATATGAACTCTGGTTTATGATGCAGACTCACCTTTTACGTGGACTCGAGGTAAGATATTCTGGAAAGGAGCTGCATGCAACAGGTCACAGACTTCTTCTAAAGACTAAAACAGAGTAGAAAAAGTCATCTCATGGTGAAAAAGGTGACAAATGTCTGGTGCAGAAAAGTTGCACTTTTCCCAGTCAGAACAAAATAAACAATTGTCCACAGACTTTCCTGGAATAGTGTTAATGTCCCATACAGCTACTTTTCTGGTCCACTGTAAAAACTCTTTAAATAAAGAAACATATTCTTGTTTTCTAAATGTAGGGAACCAATAAACAGCTACATTGCCCACCTCATACCCTTACTAAAGAGGGGTGTAGAAATCACAAAAGAGAAAAAGAAAACTTCTTTGTCACGAGCAGTGAAAACTTTGGCCCAACTAGGGTGGGCAGAGCTGAGGACTCACCAGGCTCTGCTCTATGAGCAGGCAGAAGAGCACGGCGTTCCCCACCTCTCGCAGGTTCTGGAAGCATACTGTTTTCAGCTCTGCATACTCCACAATGTCCTTCAGCTGATGGTGGAAGAACTCTAGGATGCCTGTGGCAGCAGAAGGGTCAGGGATTCAGGCACAGCACTAGCACCTGTCATTGTGACACTGCCTGACTATGGAGACTGCCACATGCTTCCATCAATGATGGTTTATGTCACCGGGCACATCCTTAACAGACCATAGGGCCTAGCCTCTGACACCCTGCTCAGTCAACTCCATACGTTTACAGAAGGCAAATATGACAGAGAATGCCAACATACCAGAAGAATAAAGGAGAGTCCAGAGCATCATTTCTACTGGATTGAGATAAGACATTTGATAAACTCAGGATCTCTACAGGCATAGCAAGTAGTGTGTCTAATTTGATAGAGTATAAAACCCCTGCAGCTTATTTTATATTGGTGGGAAAACCTGGCATACTTTTTCTCACAGGATTTTAACTCATCTTTGCCAATGCCTGGATAACAGCATGACCCAAGAACACAGAAGCCAACATGGCTAACTTGAGTCATATATACAATGCCAACCTGGTCCAACCTAGTAAGAGCTCAAACTACCCTAAGAACAAAGTGCAATTTAACACACTTCAATTTAACCATATAAGACACAGTTCAGCCCTGAATGTCTTCTTAAGAATTCACCCTCCTGCTCACCTGAGAGAGTCCGTGCCTCCTGTTAGGAACAGTATAACTATCTAGCTACCCAGTGTAGTGGAGCCCCGTTCATCTGGATCATCCCTCAACAAGCATGAACAAAGTTAATGCTATGAACTTCTACTGATTTGTGCTCTACCAAGACTCATCTGACCTAATGGCGTTCTCTTTAGCATTTAAGTTTTTATCTATAGTTTTATTACCTTAAAATTACTTACCTGCCTTCTATCAATAAGCTGATATATGATTGTCCTAGGTCCATGCTGATGGCTATTTCCTTTTACGAAGGCAGAGTAACCTTAAATGCCAACTGGCTGGCTAGTCATCAGGATGGCAGCATGTGTAGCCTCAAATAGATTAACAAGACTAGAGCACATGGGGAACAGCAGTGAAGCATACTTCTGAGGGTACATGGTGTTTTTAGATGACTAGATTATGATGTAATAAATAAATTCATCTCTTGATAATGACATCACTAGAAGGTAAGATGGGGCCTGGTTGGAGGAAGCCAGTCACTGGGAACATGTCCTTGGGTGCTATATTTTGCCTTGGACTCTTCTGTAAGCCTTTCACTTTTTGTCTGCCAGAAGGCAAATAGTCTCTTTAATGTGCTGCCACTGTGATGTTTTGTCTGGAAACATGGAACTAAGTGTTCATGAACAGAACCCTCTGAAACTGAGCTAAAATAAATCATTCTTGCCCGAAGTTGCTTTTCAGAGGTATTTGGTCATAGTGATACAGAATGAACTAACTGATGCCAACTTTGGAGAGAATACTATCAGGTAAAGAGTTTATAAAAGGCTCTGTGTCTCTCTGTCTCTCTGTCTCTCTCTCTCTTTCCATCTCCAAGGTTTCTCTGTGTAGCACTGCTTGTCCTAGAACTTGCTTCATAGATGAGGCTGGTGTTGAACTCAGAGATCCACCTGCCTCTGCCTCCTAAGTGCTGGGATTAAAGGCATGTACCATCATTGACCTGCTATAAAAGGCACTTTTAACTGACAAAGGTTTGTAGAGCTGAGATTAATCCTAAAGCAACACTGAGATCATTACAGATATTTATTTGGATGGGCTTATACCAGCCTGCAGCAAGTCATGGAGGTTGATCTAGAAGTATATATCCAAGGACTTTGGGTGAAGTTCTTATAGCCTGTGAGCCAGATAAGGCAGAATGTTTTACAGACCAACAAGACTATCTATAATGGGTAGGAGGCCAGAGGGAGGGTACAGGAAGTAGGGCCTGTGGCTGCTTTAAATGCTTTTCCCCAATAAGAGAGCATTAGGATCTGGTAGTTAACCTCCCTCTGCTTTTTTTGGTAGGTGAATATTTTCAGGATCTGGGATAACAATATGTTCAATACCCCATTATCACAACCCTTGCTAGCTGACAGGCTGGGTCCCTCAGTTCTTTAACTACTTGATTCCCTCTTCATGAGGGGTACTCCAGACACCTTTGCTCACCAGGAGAGCCATACTCATGTCGTGGAAGACGGCAGATCTTCGGCATCACTTCCATTAGAGTTTTCACATACTGCAGGATTGTGCCTTGTAGCTGCAAGAAACAAAGGCTGTCAGCTATCTCTCCATTCTCACGGAAGGCCCTGGTAAGTGTGTGCTCTGAAAACCATGAGCAAAATACCAAGACTGTAGAATCAGTTTGGCTATGGAATGAAATCCCACCTGTAAAAAGAGAGCACCCTCTACTGGGTGTCTCTAGAGACAACTATATTCACACTCTAAAATACAAGTCATGAAGTAGCCAGGAAATAGAACAGCAGAGTTCACATTCCCATGTAGATTCCATGCTGACCAAGAGTGTCAGCAACTCCAGGAACAATAGCCTTTATAAGATAGTTTCTGTTTCCTCTGACAGGCTTAGGATGGCTTCCAGACTAGACCATGTCCCTTTGTGTTTAGTCATATGAGGGCTGCATTCCTAATTTTCTTTTCCCAACTTTCAAGTATTTCAGGGCATAATAGTCCATAAAATGTGAGTGGTTCCCAAGATCATAGATGTGCAAATGACCAAACTCTTACATATTCTAGTTAAGTGTGATGGTTTGGATAAAAATGGCTCCTATAGGCTCATCTATTTGAATGCTTAAAGTCACCAGGGAGTTGAAATATCTGAAAAAGAGTAGAAAGATTAAGAGGTGTGGCCTTGTTGGAGGAAGTGTTGCTGGGCATTAGGCTTTGAGTTCAAAAGTCCATGCCAAGCCCAGTGTTGATGTTTCTGCCTGCTGACTGACACTCGAGTTCTCAGCCAGTTCTCTAGCACCATGCCTGCCCAATGTGCTGCTCCATTCCCTGCTGTGATAATAATGAACTAACCCTCTGAAACTGTAGCCAAGCCTGCAATTAAGTGCTTTATTTTATAAGAATTACCTTGGTCATTCACGGTGTATCCTTACAACAACAGAACAGTAACTAAGTCATTACATATAACTCTACAGCTTCTCAGAGTTGCTAACCTTTGCTACGTCTTAAGTTCAAGACGATGTCATGTCTTTGATGGACTGAGGTTGTACTCGGGTGGCCACAAATTCAGATTCAAACTTTCTTTTCACTTGGTGGACTGTACAGTATAGTTTGATGTCAACTTAAAACAAGCTAGAGTCATTTAGGAAGATGGAAGCAACTGAGACAATGCTTCCATTAAGACTGGCCTGTAGGCAAGCCTATATGGTATTTTCTTGATTGATGATTGATGTGGGAGGGCCCAGCTCACTGTTAACAGTGCCACCCCCTGGCCAGATGGTCCTAGGTGCTATAAGAAAGCAGGCTGAGCAACACACCGGGAACAAGTACTTCTCCAGATCTCTATCACTTCCTACAGATTCCTGCCTTGAGTTCTTGCCCCAACTCCCTTCTATGATGGGCTGTGATTGAATCATGAAAGTTAAACCCTTTCTTCCCAAGGTGCTTTTAGTCATAATGGTTTATCACAGAAATAGAAACCCAAACTAAAACATGGGCATGTAGCAGGATTTTCCCTGTCCAATTAATTTAATTATTAATACAAGAAGAAGCCTGGGACTGGACAAGGAAAAGGGAGGTGGAGCAAAGAGGTGCAGAGAGGGAGACGGAGGAAGACAGGAAGGAGGCGGAAAGATGGAGCAAGAGGAAAACGATCCAGATTTTGGGTGGTTTTAAATAGCCACAGGTAGCTGTGAATATAAAGGACAGAATAATTGGGATAACTTGTCTAATCTAGGTGGGCAGCCTGTATCATTATCAATTGGCTCTGAAATTATTGTGCGGCATCTTATGAATTGAGAATTTATTGGTATATAAATCTGACTGGTTAATTATAAGCTTCTAGAATTTTGATTTTACCTGGTTACTGGGAATTGTGACAGCTAACTGCGAGGTGGGCGGTCACTGCATGGGGCTGGCATGGCAACGAACCGCCAAGGGAACTGAGCTAGTTGGGTGGAGAAGTCTCAGGAGCTCCAGGTCAGAGTCTGCTGAGATGAAAACACCCCGCTGGAGCCACGAGGCTCATCAGTGCCCGGTGCAGCTCGGGAAGTACCCTTCTTTTAATATTTCCCGCAACATGGGCAGATCACAGAAAACATGAAAAACTGTACCTAAAGAAATATCCTTTTCCCAAAAAGAAAAATTTATAGAAGAATAGGTTACAACTCAATGATACATGTGTAAGACTCTTAAGTTCAACTCTCAGCACCACAAACAAGCAAACAAAAAAACAAGCAACCAAAAAAATAAACGTAAGGAGAAATGATTGAAGATTTTAAAACATTCTTTTTCAGGGAATAATAATAAATTATGAGGGATGAGAAGATAACTCAATCCATAATGTGTTTGCCATGCAAGGATAAAGCTCTAGGTTCAAGCCGCAAAACATACATTAAAAAATAAATAAAAATAATAATAAAAAGGGAACAATGCAGCACTTTTGTAATCTCAGCACTGGTAAGACAGAGAGAGGTGGTTCCCTGGGGATTGTTGGTCATCTAGTCTAGCCTTGATTAGTTCTATTCCAATGCAATACTCTGCCTCATAAAACAAGGCGGGAACATTGATGATGGATTATGGGTAAGAGTGCTTGCTCTACAAGAATAAAGATCTGAGATTATATAGCCTCTGCATGGGGACACACACACACACACAGACAGAGACAGACAGACAGACTGAGACTGACTGACTGATTATGAATAAAAACCAAAAGTCCACTATGGCCTATAAATGGCATCATTTTCCCTTTTCAAAACCCTGTACTATAAGGCTTTGTACTGGCCAATTTTATGTTTACTTGATACAAGCTAGAGTCACTGGGAGAGTAGGAAGTCTCAACAGGGAATATGATTCAATAAGATGGGGCTATGGGTATATCGGCAAAGCCTGTAGAGTATTTTCTGGATCAGTGATTGATGTGGGAGGGCCCTATTGTGGGTGGGGCCACCCCTGGGCAAGTGTTCTGAGTTCTATGGGAAAGCAGGCTGAGGAACAAGCCAGGAAACAGCATCCTTCCATGGCCTCTTTATCAGCTTCTGCCTCCAGTTTCCTGCCCTGCTTCAGTTCCTGTCCTGACTTCTTTGATGATAAACTGTGTTGTGGAAGTATAAGCCAAAACCAAAAACCTCTTTTTTTCCTTATTTTGCCTTGGGTTATGGTGTTTCTCATAGCAGTAGTAACCTAAGACAGGCTTCTGCGCTAGATGGCTGGTGTAGAACTCTGACCTCACTCTGAGGTAACACACGTACATCTAAGCCCTTCACTCCAGAACAAGAGCACAGGCCGCTCGCCTCACTAACTATGCAGGTCACTTTCATCTGTCAGGAGCCTTCTCACTGGAGCACTTGTAAAGAATGGCCCACAGCTGAAATATCTATCCCTATAGTGGCTGTTCCTGCCCACAATGAATGCCTGAGGGTCTGTAAACTTCCTGTGGTCAGTATGATCTTCAGTTACCTCTATACAATGTTTCCTAGAGATCTGTGTTTTATGAAAACCCATACTTCACAAATAAAAACCAGAATATATATTTATAGAATTGGGGCTGGAGAGATGGCTCTGTGATTAAGAACACTTGCTCATTTGGGTCAGAGGACCCTCATTTGGTTCCCACCATCTACATATCTATCACAGACAAACACCAACAGAAACAAACTGGAGACAGCAGGCTGTGGCAAGCATTTTTGACTGGGACTTTTGTCTTCTACTTTGTTTTTCATCCCCCTCAAGTTTAGGGTTACAGTGGTGGTCTTTGATAAGACAGGAATCACTTCTGCATATAAGAAGCAACATTCTTTTATAATGAAAATAATATTCTGGTTATTAAACATTCCCCAAGCCTGGTATGGTGGTGCAAATCTCTAACACTAGCAATCCAGAGGCCAAGGCAGGCTGACTGATGACTGAGGCCAGCTTACACTAAACAGAGTGAGACTTTATCTCGGACAGGCAGAAACAACAAAAAAAATTATAAATCAGTCCTATAACTTCAATGTTTCCTTTTGGGAAACTGGGAGCGTTATTTGTAAGAGACGGATCGGATCCTGTTAGGTTCTGTAGGCTGGCCTGCAACCACTGGGTTTAAGCAAAACTCCTGCCTCAGTTTCCTGAGAACCAAGCAGTCCAGTGACATATTTTTATATCCAGAATCATTCTCTTTAGTTAGGAGAAATGTCCAAAGCTAAGCTGAAGCATTTTTCTGTTAAAGTCACACATCCCAAACAGGAAGAGAAGACCCCCATGGCTGATATTGCCTACCACAGTGAATCCATGCTACAAGGAAAACTCATTCCAGGGAAACTCACCAGGCTCTTGACAACCTTCAGCAGCTCCTCCATGACTACTGCAATGCCCTGGTAGCCAAGTAGCCGGCAGATGACTTGGAAGTGAGGAGGCCCCACAAAGTTCCGGTAGCTGCCATAAATGCTTGAGTAGGCTAGATTCAAAGCCTGGAGAGAAGAGGACAGTTTTCAACATCGTTCTCACACATTCATGCAGAAGGCATTTGGAGATGTGTTCAGTTTTTACCATATCTTAAAAGAGAAGGTATGACTTCCCTTGTAATCTTTACTGCCCTTACATGCGGAGGTTTTCACCTTTTTAAAGAGCATACTGTATGCAGAGAAACTAAAGCACAGAAACTAATGTGACAGTGGAGGACATCCCCTGAGGGAGGCAGAAGGTACTCAGGAGCTGACAGGAGCAGCCTCCAGGGGTAGGTGATGAAAGATTTTTATGCAGGAAGGATCTCTAAACTTGAGGAAGGAGAACAGGGAGATACGGAATTAAAGGATTTCATCTCCTTCCACGTATCTTTTAAATTTCCCTTAAAACTTCTCTGACCTGATGACTTCTACCCCCACAAAGCATTGTGGTAATGGCCCCTCTAATCCTGTGTTATAACATGGGTGCTGGTGACTTGAACTCAGATCAGGTTTACACAGGAAGGACTCTTATCCACGGAGCCACATCTACAGCCTGTCTTAACTTTTAAAAATTAGTTTCTAGTTTGAGTTTTCGATGTCTGTGATTTCAACTCCAGATTTAGGTTTTCTTTTAAGTTAATTTTGTAGCTCAGGAAATGGTCTATGTAAATGTTATTGGCCATTTGAGAGCGCACCCTGATGCTATGAGGTGTTGTTCAGTTCTTCATTACTGCTTGTTCTGTTGCAATACATCTACCATTGCTGAGAGAAGAGTTGAAGTTCTTGTGTATAGCCTATGGTGTGTCTCACACCACCTGTAATGGTATCTGATGCCCTTTTTGGAGTGAAGGTGTACATGTAGATAGAATACTCATACATAAACTAAAGTCTTTTAAAAATATAATAAAAATGGAATTCCATTTGATTCATTTATAGTATTTCTAAGTATGTCTTCATACAGATATTTTGCTAAGTCTACTGTTGCCAGCATTTGCCACTTGGAACTTTTGGTCCCTCTGTCCTCCTTCCCTATGCATACAATGAGAACCTCATGAAGGCTACAAGGATTTCAGTGTGCAAGAAAGGGCATAGCACATCTGAAGATGGCTCTCTTTGCATCTCCTAGGAGTTTACTCCTTACAATAGTCATTGTGTTACTAGCTGATAAGGTTTTCTACATCTGAAACCCATGACTAGCATGGTGTATAAGCTTGTTTAGGTCACTTAGGTAAACACGTTTACTATACTAACTGATTTTCTCTGACAGGTTTCAGAAGACAGAGTTGGTCATAGGGGTAGTAAGTGCCTATCTCCCAGCCCCAGGGCAGCCTTTAACCTGAGGATTTAGATGGCTTCTCCTCCATGGGCAGAAACACATGACATATCTGTTTAGCCTCTGAAGGAAAATTCACCTCCATCTGATTCATCTTTTACCTGTATGGACCCTGCTTTGTCCTCCTGCTGCAAATCTTGAGCATAAATGACTATGAGCCCTGAGTCCTTCATGAATCTCAGATGTGTGATGTGTCATGGACTCCTAAAACAAGAGTCTGAGCCTATGCTGCTCATAGAAGACTGGCTACACAGAGCACAGCAAGAGGAAAGACCCTGCCTGTGCAGTGCCAACCCCTACACCCTCATCATATCACGTCACACTTGAAAGAAGCATAATCAGATCAGGTCAGATGACCTTTCCCTCTCCTTCCAGGTCTTTCTTGAAGTCTACCACTGTGCTCAAAGGCTGGGGATTTTGAGTAAGATATTTGGTTGTTAAGAGGTTCACTGCTTGAAAAACAACAAAACCTGAAAACTATTAGTGAAATGGACTGACTTCATGTTGCAAGTGACAATGTTCACTCCCAGAGTAACCCTGCCTGTGGCCGGTGGCTGTAGAGGAACCAGTGCTCAGTACATCCATGGTCCCTGGCTTCTTCACCCAACTGGGTGTTTAGTTACTCAATGGATTAGACTAATCTCATTGGGGGATGGGGAGGCTACTGTTTCTAAGAGGGCAAGGTTGTAAAGTCTGTTTAAAATATTTAGACTGAGGATATCCAAACTCATAGCTTCACTCAAGATTCTTTTGCCCAAGTCTCAACCAGAAGACAAAAGATGGCAGCCTGACAGAGCCTGATCTAGGTTCACTGGGTTCTATGATGTGAGGTGAGAATCTACAGATCCGCTTCTGGATGATGGCACAAGCATCCAAGAACATTGCAATCACTGAAGATACATCCAGGAGCACAGGAGAGATAGGAAAGGAAAGGGTTAGAATCATCTTCCTGTGCCAGGCATGGTGGTACACGCCTGTCATCGCATCTCAGAAGCAGCAGCAGAGGGAGCTATTGGGCTCCAGGTCCATAGCATGGGTTCAAGGCAAGTCTATGCTGCAGGAGACCCTGACTCAAAAGAAAAAGCCCTCTAGATTATTTTTTTTCTCTACTTCTCAGATCTAACAAAAGTGTTTATTATTTGCAGGCCGTCCTAGTTTTTGTTTCTGTTTTTGCATTTTGGTAGAAACTAGAGTTATCTGAGAATAAGTAGCTACAGTTGAGAAAGTGCTTCCATATGATTGGCCAATAGTCAGGCCTGTGAGGCATTTTCTTTTTAAAAAAACAATTAACCCATGTATTTATTATATATTTACGTATTTATCTAATGTAGGAGTGCTCTGTCGGCTGTACACCTCCATGCCAGAAGAAGGCATCAAATCCTTTCATATGTGGTCAGAAGCCAACATGTAGTTGCTGGGAATTGAACTCAGGTCCTCTGGAAGAGCAGCCACTGTTCATAAGCACAGAGGCATCTCACCAGCCCAGCCTGTGAGGCATTTTCTTAATTAGTGATTGATGCAGGAGGGCCCAGCCCATTGTAAGTGGTACTGCCTTGGGTTAGTGGTCTTGGGTGTCAGAAAGCAGGCTGCTATGGGAAGCAAGCCAGTAAACAGTACTCCTCCATGGCCTATGTATTAGTTGTTGCCTTGAGTTCAGTCCTGACTTTAAGTGGTAGACGGTGATGTGAAAGTAAAAGCTGAAATAAATCCCTCTCCCCAAGTTGTTTTTGGTCAGTATTCTAGCACAGCTGTAGAAACCTGAAACACAGGCCTTTGCCCTCTAGGTCTCTGTTATCTGTCATGATAACACGATAAAGGAGTGCTTTTAATGTGTATGTGTAGTGTTTGGCCTGGTGCCCATGAAGTCCAGAAAAGGACATTGGATCCCTGGAACCAGAGTCACTTTTGGTCCTGAGCACACAAAATCTGTTCCTGCTGGCAGCTTTACTCTACAGCAGAACACTTGAAAACAGCATTCCATGGAGTAGGGAAGTGTCCTGGCTCTGCCCAAGCTCCTGGTCACACTGCCAGCCACCTCTCACATCCTAGGTTCCTAGCAGGTAAGGATTTTATGGAATTCCTGATACGATTAAGTAGTTTTAGGAAGTTAGTTTGATTTAAATGGTTTTAGGAAGTTAAGGTAGTTGAGTGAAAGTTTAAGGAGATGGTTTAAGTTGTTTTGCCAGAAAGATCTAACAGAGTTAAAATAAAGACTAGAATGTGCCCCCTCCTTGTAGAGCAGTAAGTGCTGCATAGGCTAGAAAAGGAGTACAGTGAGCTTTCATGTGTTACAAGCATGTAATGTAGCAAGGAAAATGGGCTTGGGACAAATTAATGATCAAAGGAAACATTTATTCAAGGTTGGGTCTGAGTTCCTGGATCTTGTATCTAGGGATAAGGCCACAAGTTTCAGAGTTGCTATGAGAAGACAGTGTTATGAACTAAGAGTTGATAATTCTATTATGAGAATAAGAACAGAGAACAGATGATCTGTTTCTTAGTAAATACAAATTGTCAGCTAAGCATAGGAAAAAACTTGCTAATCGATGACAAAAGAATTATTGCTTTGAGTTACATTCAACTTGGGGAGAGAAAGATACATGGAAACATTTAGTTAACTGTAACTTTCAAAAGGATAATAGTCAATAATCCTATTATAATTCCTTTTGGGTAATGATTTTATGGCTTTTTTGTTTTTTGTTTTTAAAAGATTTATTTATTTATTATATGTAAGTACACTGTAGTTGTCTTCAGACACTATAGAAGAGAGCGTCAGATCTTGTTACGGATGGTTGTGAGCCACCATGTGGTTGCCGGGATTTGAACCCAGGACCTTCGGAAGAGCAGTCAGTGCTCTTAACTGCTGAGCCATCTCTCCAGCCCTTAATCTGTTTTTTGAAGAGTATGTTTTTGTGGTGATTGTTTTTAGGATATACATAACTTGTGTCTATGAGATGATTTTCTTCTTACATAGAAACTGCTTTAGGGGGTACAAAAGGCTAGGGAAAAAAGGAAGTTGTTGGAGCCAGCTCGTTGGAGTCTGATCCATATACCAACTTGTGTGTATGTGTATGTAAAATGCTTGGGGCCTGCCTGTTAAAGCTCTCCTCCATCCATCCAATATTCTGTTAGTCTGTGTGAAGTTATTGGAGCTTGTAGGAATTCCTTTCATGCAGCAAGAAAGTGTATGTGTGTGTGTGTGTGTGTGTGTGTGTGTGTGTGTGTGTGTGTGAGAGAGAGAGAGAATTTTTCCCTTTCTAGCCAGCCCCAGATAATTAAGTTTTGCTCCCTCAGAAGAAGTCTGCTGAGTGACTAATTGCCAATTCCACACTCGCCGTTAACATTCTGCTTCTGGCTAGAGGGGGTTGAATGGGGAACAGAGGGAGGGAAAGGGGCTTATGGGACTTTCAGGGAGGGAGGAAACGGGAAAGGGGAAATCATTTGGAATGTAAATAAAAAATATAGAAAAAAAAAGTACCTACCACCTCAAAAACAAACAAACAAACAAACAAAAAACAAACCATTCTGCTTCTGGACAAAGCCACAGGCATCCAAAAACACAGCAGTCACTGTGTTAAACAAGCCTGGAGAGTTATGGAAGTTCAACGGTCAGTAGGGAAAAGAAAAGAGTCAATATTTATTAATATTAATATGAGAAAAAGAAATAGAGAAACAGGCACAGGTCAGGAAGTCTCGCGGTGCAGTGCCACAGCAGCTGGGTGGAGGTGGTACACAGTAGTGGGTAGCGGGAGGGCCAAACTCTGACAAGGTGAAGCAGCAGCAGACTTGGCTTAGGCAGGGAAATGCACAGGAAAAGTTACCCTACCTCAGTCACCAGCAGCAGATCTCAACTGAGGCTAACCGTCCAATCTGACAGCTCTGAGTCTCAAGTGGGAATGGATCAAACCAGAAGCCACCAATCTGTCGCTGACTGCTGTGCAAACTCCTAAGTTCCAGAGCACACACAACACCCACAGCCATACTCCATGATTAACACCAGTTTTTCAAAGTATGAAGACAGGTCCTTTTTCTACACACACTTCACACATATATACATATGCTTACTTCCCATGCTCCTAATACGCATGGAGGACGCCTTCTAGCTAAAACATTGCCTGGAGACTGCAAAGATAAGCGTGATCAACAGAAGCTCCCAGTGTGCAAAATGTTCAGACTGTCGGATAGTGGTGGCGCATTCCTTTAATCCCAGCACTTTGGAGGCAGAGGCAGGCAGATTTCTGAGTTTGAGGCCAGCCTGGTCTACAGAGTGAGTTCCAGGACAGCCAGGACTATACAGAGAAACCCTGTCTCAAAAAACCAAAACCAAAAACAACAACAAAAAACAAAAACAAAACGATAATGCTGCCAAGGTGAAGACAGTTCTGATGGACATCAGGCACTTTTCTAATACACATTCCCTAAGAACTTAAAAACTGTTGCAAAGGACCAGTAAGATGATTCAGTGACCTAAATCTAATCCCCTGGACCCACATGAAAAAAGTGAATTCTACCAAACCTGAAAAAGAAATCAGACGCACTTTACTGCTTCATAAACTACAAGAGGCAGGGACCTCTTTCTGTGATCCACATGAATGACAATGGCCGAGTAACAAAAGCTAACGCCCAATTTCCTTGGTGAACAAAACCATAAATATCCTCAATAAAATCAAGAACGTATTATGAAATGTCACCCATCATGGCTCACATGATTTCATTCCATGGATTCAAATTTTGTTCAACATATGCAAATCAGCAAATATAACACAGGACAGAGCTAGATCTAATCACAATGTTCGTCTTCACAGAATTGGAAAAAACAAACCAGAAGTTCAATATCACAAAATTCATATGGAAGAAAACAAACACTGCCCCCCCAACCCCTGCCGAAATAGCCAAAGCAATTAAAAGAGCAGTACTGGAGGTATCACAATCCCTAGCTTCAAACTGTATTATAGAGCCATAGGAACAAAGATAGCATTGCATTGGCTAGGCTAGGCTAGTATAGAACAGGGAACCCAGAAATATACCCCACATAACTCCAGTCATCTAATTTTTGAAAAAACTATCAAAAACATACACATGGACGTTATCCACATGTACAAGAATGAAACTGGATCCATCTGTCTATCTATACAATACGCAATTCAAACTTGGATCATATTTTGATGTAAGGTCTGAAATTCTCAAGTATTTGAGGGAAACAAGTAAAACCCTCTAAAATACAATATAGGTAATACCTTTTGAAAAGGCCTTCAAAAATGCAGGAAATAACAATGGGATTACATAAAATGTATCTGTACAACAGAAGAAATATTCAATATGAAGAGACAGGCTGTAGCACTTTTGCCAAGTATACCTCATACAGGGAATTATTATCTAGACTATACAAAGAACTGAAGAAATTAAATTTTAGGAATCCAATCAATAAATAGGGTAATAAAAGGAATGGACAGTTGTAAAAAAAACAACAAATGCTGCTGAGGTGTTAGGAAAGAAGAGCCCTTATCCATTGCTGGTATGACTATAGCCTGGGGCCGGCTACTGTGAAAATCTGTCAACATTAAATATAACACAACCACAGGATCCATCTGTACTGCTCCTGACTAAAGACACAAAGGGCTCTAAGTCTACAGTGCACAGAGATATCTGCCCATTCATGTTTATTTCTACTTTATTCATAAGAGCTTGTGGAGCCAGGAGATAGAAAGGAGATCATGAAATAGAGAATGAGATCTAAGGTTTGTTTGTGTGTGTGTGGTGGTGGTGGTGGTGGTGTGTCCCAGAATACATGTGACATGAAAAGAGGTAGTGAGGAAAGGCGCTAGCCAGAGAGGTAGGGGCACCAGAGAGAGCAGCACATTAGAACACAGTATATGACACATATGTATGAAAATGCTACAACAAAACTACTATTTGTATACTAGGTTAAAACAATTAACTTTTAAAAATAACCCATGTTTCTTCAAGGACTAAAAAGGAATATCTTTCTGTCTCAGTTTTTTATCAACTTGACAAAGCCTAGAGTTATCTGGGAAGGGGAACCTCAACTAAGAAGCAAGTCTGTGAGGTGTTTTGTGACTAAAGATTAATGTGGGAGGGTCCAGCCCATTGGGGACAGTACCACCCCTGAGCAGGTAGAACTGGAAGTAGGCTATGCAAGTCAGTAAGCACATTTCTCTGTGTCCTTTCCTTCAGTTCCAGCCTCCAGTTCCTTGCTCTGACTTCCCTTCAGGATGGACTACAATTGTAAACTGAAATAAACACTTTCCCTTCATGATTTTGGTCAGGTGCTTACCACAGCAATAGAAATCTTATCATTACATAAACAGAAAACAACCTACCTTGGATCCATGCAAATACTGGGGTTGTGCATTAGGTTGTTTGTCTCTTTGAAATTCCTGAGAAAATGGTAATACTGTCCGAACAAACCTAAGTGAGAAAGAGTACAAGGGAAAATAAGGAAAACCAAATTTAATAGTAAATTCTTTAGCTTCAGAAGTTTTACTATGTATCTTAAATCTTTCTCATAGTTAACTCGTAATATCAATTAGGAAAATTCTAGTAAATCAAACCCCACAGAATTAAATATATATATAAAAATACTCTAAAATGCCATAAATAATAGTAAATCTAAGCCAGAGTAGGAACCTCTGTTGTCCTCCTACCTATAAATACGTCTTCTAGTTCACACAATTTAAGGTTAAGTATATTTAACACAATTCAGTCAAGAATGCATCTAGATAATATATCTAGCCTATTTAAAACTACATTAAATTTCAAGCAAAAACTTTCAAATTGCTGTTGAAACATAGGGCTGGGGAGATGGCGCAGTAGTTAAGAGCACTGGCTGCTCTTACAGAAGGCTGGGCTCAGTTCCCTGCATCCATATATGGTGGCTCACAATTGTAACTTTGGTTTCAAGGGAACAAATGTCCTCTTCTGATCCTATTTGACCCAGGCACACATGTGACACCAACACAAATATATAGGCAAAAGTTCACATATGTAAAATAATGCACACACAGGTTTGCTGATAATAAACGTCTGTGAACTTGGTGAATTCACACTGTAGCACAGTAAATTAAAAAGGAAGTACCTTTCAATAGTTAGCAGAGAAAGCATGTGTACCTGAGAGGCCAAGAACCTGCAAGGCCACGTATTTCACAGAGAGAATGCAGTTAAGGGGCCAGATTCTTGCCTACTGAGGGCAGGTGTCAGACCCTATTAATAGTGGGCTGCAAATCTTCCCAATTTGTATTCAGGAAAACAAAACAAAAACCTTTTTATGTAATCTTTCAAAAGGATAGTGTGCTGAGGCATAGTGATATATCAGAAAAGTCCCACATACCCTCAGGCATTTGAACATTTGGTCCCTAGTCAAGGGCACTATTAGGGTAGGTACTGAGGTGGGGCTTTGATGTTTCTAAGTCTCTGTTTCACGTCTCAAGATGCAAGTCCTCATCTTGCTGCTCCAGCTACCATGCCTGCCTACTGGCATGCTTTCCCACCATGAAGGTGATGATGAGCTCTTAACCTTCTGGAAGTTTAGGCCCAGATAAACCTTTTTTATGTTAAGTTGCCTTGGCCACCATGTTTTATCACAGAAATAGAAGAGTGGTGGATGCACATGGCGTATACAATACTCACTGATGGCCTTCTTGGATCACACCTGAGTCTACACCAAAAAGAAACCCTCAGAATGGGACTGGCATGATAGAATGACCAACCATGTGACGTGACCAGAAAGTGAAGATATAGGCTGGGTGACATCAGAGGACAATGTGGGAGGGCAGTTGCTGGAGTTTTAATGAGCATGGTCACATGGTAATAACCAGTTGGCCTCTGGCTGGCACAAATCTTCCAGTTCATATTAGGTGCTTCAGTACTAGAAGGGTAATACATCTCCAGGATGGAAATCAGGAATCTCAGGAAGACCTACTACCTGGGCAGAGATTTTTCCGGAATCTAGCCAGCTGGTCAGTGAATGGTAGACCACAGGACCCGAATCACTAATAGTCAGTACTGAAATGAAGGCAGTCTTGTGAAATGCTATGCCCTCGGGTACTAGAGTTCACCGGGGTTGTCAAAATCCCTGAATAGGGAAATCATTCAGCAGCAACCCCCACGGCTGTAACGCCACACTAACTTGAAAGTCAAGTCTCAGCACTTACTTACCCTGCTTTGAGCTGAGCCAGCGGTTTCCTTCCATGTCTGACCCGATAAGCTCTGGGAGCTTCCTCAGTTACATCTGCACAGTTACAGTTTTCACGAAACTTGCACATTTGGGAGTATTATATATTCTTTCCACCCTAACACTAAGCTCTTACTGGAATTACAACTGTAAGAGCACGTGACATCATGCCACAGTTCAGAGGCTGTTCTCATTTTGCTCAGCAATTTTCTCTCGCAGCTTTACATCAGATATTTCCCGCTGTAACAATTTCTAACTCAATGGCTTTCTGCAAAATAGAGTCTTAACATTTAGCTAAGCAAATGGAGTTTTCACTTCTGGTTCTGTATTTACTGTATTAATTCAGTTCATTCTCCTCTATAAAACCATTCTCTCTGTTATGTTTGTCTTTCTTAAATCTTTACAAATAATTAAATGGCTAACACTGTTGTCTTCCGACCACATTGGCACTGTTATCTCTGCCTGTGTTTTATGACCTGATTTTTTTTCCCTTCATTATAGGTCACCTTTTTTTCTGATACTGGGCATAACCTAATTCCAGATTGGGTGCTGGACATTGTGATATCTTCTTATTGGGTTCTGTTTTCTTTGAGAGTGTTGATTTTTGAGGCAGCAAGCAGTTAAGTTTATCTGCATATCAAGTAAACATTTAGTGACTTGTTTATGGTATTTCTATAGGAAGGCAAGGCAGGCAGTAGTTTAGAATTAAGACCTCCTACTAAAGCAAAAGACATCTAGACTCTATGAAGTGTCTGAGTGCTGAATAAGTTTCTAAATTCGTGCTGACAAGGACAGCAAATGGTCCACATTGCTATGAGCTCTGTGAATTTTTCAGACTACAGTTCCCCAACACCTCAGAGCCCATGCTGGTTTCAGGAGCTGGGGTTTTTGTTGTTGTTGTTGTTTGTTTGTTTGTTTTGTGAGAGTGCCACCTCTTCCATATCTGACTCTATAAATTTCAACTGTCTGAGCGTCGTCCCTGAGGTCTACTGTGCTTCTTCCTGTAAGCAGGATTCACAAGCTCTCTACTCTGACTGGCCTTCTCTGTACTTTGCTCAGAATGTGCTTCTAGACAGACAGCTAGGACAGCCAGAAGACACTTCTCAGGTTTCCTTTATGCAGAGCAAATGACTAGTGTTAGAAAATAGGTGACCTGTGTGTTTTGTCCAGTTGTCCTCTTATTTAAAGAGAAGGAATAGACTCTCTTCCTCTATCATGCAAAATAACTTTAACACAATATTACCTATATACTTTAATCTAAAGCCAAGATACCAAAAACAAATGCTGAACTATAGTGGGAAGATTTGTTTTACAGCAGTCAGAACCAGCAATTTTTAAAAGTAGTTTGCCTTTTGTGTAATTGGACAAGGCCAACATCATAATAAGAGAAGGGATCTTTTCCATGTTTAAGGAAGTTCAAAAACACAGAGTGATAATTCAAATGAATATCGTGGTACTGAATTGAAACCGGAGATATCAGAATGTACTCAGCTTTAATATATAGATAACTGTATAGGAATAAAATACAAGTATACATAAATACTACAAGTTAAAATGGGGTCATCCAAAAGATATTTTCAGACTCCTTCTCCATAGCACAAAAGGTAGAAATAGGGCCATTACACATGGACTTGGTGATGATAAGAACAGGACCTAAAAGTAAGGCCCCAGATCTACGTGGCTATTGTTCTTACAAGAAGAAAATAAAGGGCAGAGAAAGAAATTCAGAAGATCGTTTCCTGGTAAATGCAAATCCTGGCATGATACTGCTACAAGCCATGGAGTGTCAGGAACAGACAGTTGCTCCATGAGCTAGCAAGAGTCAAGTAGAGATTCCACCCAGACTCTAAAATGGAAGTGTAGCTTGCTGACACATTGTTTTGGACTGTAACAGAACACTTCTCCATTCAACAGCATCCACAGAAACCTAAAGCAGAGAGCATATAAGTACTTGCTACTGTTACCACCAAAAGGATCTAGAACAGTGACATCCTAGTTCCAGTCAGCAAACCAATTACCCAGACACTTCATCTTGTGGTACAGAAGATAAAGTGGTACTTATAAAACAGTGGGAATACACATACACCATTGTAATAGGCACTCATGGTGCTGAATACAGAAATCAACTGAAGATACAAACTCTAAGATTTAATTCCTGATTGTACTTAAAATCATCAACAAAGAAAAGAATGTTAACTTGTAGAATGCTGATTAATATTTGCAGAGGAATGAAGGAATTAGAAACTCACTCTTCAACCACCCAGGGACAACTAAGATCAAGCTAAACATTTTTCACAGATGCTGAAACTAGTCGGTTAGATGCCCACAAAGTATGACTATTGAGTAGTCTCAGTTGAGTTACTTACAAAATTTAAGCAGAAAAGTGGTAGCTGGACAGTGGAGAAACTTGGGAGCAATGACTTTAATAAGACACAGAAGTCAACTTGACCAGTGGTGGACCTAATACTGTGATCCTGGTCATCCCACAAAGAGACCACACTGGTCCTAAGGAAATTCCATTCTGCTGACTGGTGTAGGAATTATGATACAACCATTCTACCACCAAATTGATTCTTTTATTCCCATTAATACAACAGCAAGAAGGTAAGTGGGAAGGAAGGCATTCCCACACTCACAATCTTCAACACATCAGATAGAAACATGAGAAGTAGAATCACCTGCCGCCGTTCTGACATCAGGGACACTAAAAGTAGGCAAAACAGTTCCAGCAGCCATTCCAATGCACATGAGATACTGTCTACAGTCACAACTAAGTGAGCTGGCAGAAAGCCGGCTCTCCTGCCTCAAGGGCCAGCCTTTCACCAGTATTCTATTTCTACATGAAAAGGGATGACCATCTGCCCAAGTCCTGGCCCAGGGCATCCTTGTAAACAGAAGAAAGCAGGAAGGCCTGAGAGACCAGAACATGAGAAATCATGGATGAAGAAGGGGGGACTGAGTTAAAGGGGGAAGTCTATGGAAAGTCGGCCGAAGATCACCCACTGTAGATGCCTCTGAACTGGAGTATACAAACATGTCTATGTCGCCAGTGCTTACCGGTTGGTGGAGCCGTTATAGCAGTAGTTGGGCAAGAAGTCATAGTTTAGCTCCCAGAAGACATGGAGGGTAATTCTTCCATAAGGCGCAGACACATTGTGGTTGGCTTCCCGGAACATGGCATCAAAGCTGTCTAGTGTGAGGTACCTGCTCAGCAGCTTGTGTGTCATACGGTTGATTTCTAAGAGCCCATCTAGTTCCTGCAGGATCATAGAGACAAGGAGGTGAGACGAGATGGGCCATCCAGGAAAGAGGTATTTTACCTGCCGCCTGCAATCCCCACCTAGG